>VXAV01010116.1:0-26547 GCA_013399715.1 Alectura lathami | reverse complement strand
TTTTTTTTTTTTTTTTTTTTGTACCCCAAAAAGGAATGTAGGATTTCAGGTCTGATTAAAGAAGTAATTTAAATGTAGTAGACATCTGGTAAGTGTGTCTGAAGATCTTCAGTGACATCTTGAAATAGTTGGAGTACACTCTACAGTGTTAATTAGAAATTACATATTTGTCCAAAAAATATGTAAATAAAGTGCAACAAGCTAAGAATGCTAGAGATCACAAAGACTGACGGTACTCAGCAATGCCTAATTAAAGAGACTGCCAGTGTAACTAATAAATGAATCTTCTTTTTCAGGATGATCCTTCTAATTGACAGGGCTCTAAAATGTGATTTTTTTCATATTCATGGGAGATCAGGCACTTAAACCCCCCTCTCCAGTCAGAGAATGAAACAAATGGAACAGGGCTTTGGGGACCAGCCAGCCTGGAGAGCAGGCAGCTATCGATCACCTTTATGGATGCTGGTTGAAAACGAGATGTACAGCTGCTGCCTGAGAACTTTCAAAAGTGGAGTAACTTGTGTCCTAAGCAGAAGCTCTCTGGAATTCTAAACATTTTTCCTTTCTATTTTCCTGGGGTTTTTAATTTAAAAAGATGAGTCTAATATGAACATGGAGATACTGGAGATGTTGAAAAACTGCCTGGTCATGCTGCTGGGCACCCTGCTCTGGGTGTCCCTGCTTGTGCTGCGGTTGGGCCAGAGGGACCCAGAGGGCTCTGCCAGCCTCAGCCAGTCTGTGGTTCTCCGGAACATCTAATGGCTGGAGAAATATGCTCATAAAGAAAAGTCAGAAAAGCACCAAAGTGCAGTGTTACTTCGAAGTGGAAGCCACCACAGTACCTCTGAACTGGTGCTTCGTTTCCCAAATAAATCACAGCTACCAAAGCAGGAGATAGCGCAGAATGTTCCTGCAAGGAACTCTGTTAAGAAGCACAAAGTTTTGGCCCTGATTTATGGAACATGAATAACTTTGAAGGCCAAGAAGTAGGACCATGAAGCTGCTCATCAGTTCACCAAACATGAAGAATATTTCAGTGGAGGAGAATGTCTTCCAGTGGGGTTCATTTATCCTGGAATTTTTAAAGTGATGATCCTTGCCCTTCCATGGTCCTGGCAGATGAACACAGATACGCACACACATACATAAATATACATGGGTGTGGGTGACACATATCACCCCTTTCATATATTGAGAGGAAAGATGCAGTCTCCTCTCTCCTTCTCCTGAGCTGCTCATTGACTGGTCTCCATTATCATAGGGATGGGAGGGATGGGATTGAAAGGAGAGGTGTTAGCAGCACACATGGATATAATAGATTGAGCCAAAGTATATAGGTCTTCATTGCAAGGACTTTTGTTACTGAAAGCTGTTTGGAGGCTCTTTCAGCTTATTCCTTTTTTTTTTTTTTTTTTTTTTTTTTTTTTTGTTATACTCGAGTGTTAGTGCTAAGATTTGTGTTCAGTGTTCCTGCCTGAGAGCTTGTGAAGGCCGTTAAATGTCTCTGAAGCTTTGCCAGTAAGTGGTGCTAGTTGCACAGTTTTGCAGCCCTTCCATGCAAATTAGTGTTAGGGCTACAGCGGCTCTCATTTTAGAGGATTATCTTCTTTGATGCAAATATGCAAATATAAACTGTTTGAACAACACAACTTGGGAAATCATCCTCTGATCCCTTCAGGGCTGTGATAGACACATTTGACTGAGCAGTGCCTGATTCTTTGGTCATTTTTAACATCACTGGCCATGGCATGTGTGCAGGCTCTGAACATGAAGGGCATTTTTACCTGCATCTTCCTGACTGGTGAGGATATTTGCTGAGCAAGCACAGATAGCTGTTATATATACTTATGCACAAATACCCTGATGTTGCCTACATGCCCACACCAAATGCTGCAGGGCTGGGACCTGCTGCAGTTCTTGCAGTTCTGAATTCATGGGTAGATGCCCCATTACTATGGGGATGGGCTCTGTGGGGCAGTGTGACCGTAAGTCACAGGCACAGACCCACAAAGCATGAGAGGTTTAAAAGGCAGAAACCCCTGTCAGGATAGGGGGGAAGCACATTACTGCTCAAAAACATGCCATATGGGCATATATTCTCCTGCATGCTTGAGCGACTCCAAAATAGAGAAAAATATTAATCCTATCACCTGAGTGGCACTTATCAGCTGAGGATTCGCTTAAGAAGATTTTCTACCTTGGCCTTTTCGAAGCGGGGTGAAACTGCACCAGCCTCTTGCGAGCAGCTCAGGGGATTTGTCAGCAACAAGACATGAAAACAGAGGCTCAGGTCTGGGAGAGCAGTGAGAGAACGCAGCTGTAATATTGGTACCCTCGTGGGTATTTACAGGTGACATCTCCAGTGATTGCTGCCCATGTGAAGGTGGGTACAGGGGTCTGATTTTGGTTGGAATGTTTTTAAAAAAGGAAATGAAGGACTTGGAGGACAGCAAGAGAGAGAATGGTGGTAGGCACACTCTGAGCTCTCTAACTCCCTTGCTCTCATGCTATAGCTCAATGTTCTCCATGGTCAGATCCATCCCTCTGGATTCAGCCCCACAAGGGGCCAGCCAGAGCAAGATCCTTGTCTCCAAGAGCCACCACCTCCACGCAGTGCTCTGTGTGACATGGGGACAGGCGTGAGGCAGAATCAGCACTGATGAGTTTGCCTATAAGTTGGATTTAGAGGGCTGTGGACCTTTGGGCTTCTTCCTACAAGCTGAAAGCATTTTAATGGCATAGCGACTGCTGAGAAGACCTAGGACAGAAACGACCAGCGTCTGAGCAGGGGGGTCTCTAAACAGTGCTGGGAAGGAGTTTTCCTGTCTTACACTGTCCAGGTTTCAATTTTCAAAAATTCTGATTTCCACTGCAGGGAAGGGGAGGAAAAAAAAAAAAAAAAAAAGAGAGAAAAAAAAAAGGAAGGAGGGGGAGGGAAGTCATCCTCTGCAGAGCAATCCCCAGGGGTTGTCTGTACAAGGCTGATTTATGGAAAGGTGAGGGAGGAGTCGTCACAGCAGGAGGGAATTTTTAATTAGAGCTACTCTGGCCCATGGAGAGTTGCTTGCAAGGAGCAGGTGGAATAGGCTTTTAAACACTGCAATTGAACCGCCTTAATCAGAACAGCTGGTAGACCTCTGGAGGACGGGAAGGTGCTTTTGAAGGCATAGGAAGGATTTCTTTTTCTTCATTGCTGCTTTTCCTGGACACTAAATGAGAGGCAGACATCCAGATTCTGACATGCAGGTGCCATGTGGGCTGGGGTAAGAAAAAGGGACAAGTGCTCAACAACAGCAAAAACTTGAAGTGTTGCCCAAGGAAAAGAAAGAAGGACTCTGAGGTAATTCAGGGAAACCTCTTTAAGGGGTTTGACCCTGGAAATCTCATCTTTTCTAGTGCCTGCAATAGAATTTTTTTTTTTTTTTTTTGAAGGTGGCATAGTTTCTTTGGTAGGAGTAGCTCTGTTTCTCCAGTGCTCCAGATGGGCAAGGCATGTCTGCAGTTTGTCCTGCAGATGAACCTTTGGTATTTCAAAAGTCGTGTTTTCTTCCATGCTCATTCCCAGCATAATGTGCATTTGCAAAGGTGACTGAAAAATGGGCTGTGCAAAGTCATTAGCAACATCGATTCTCATTACTGTAGCATATGCCGGTGCAAAAACATCCAGCATCCATAAGATGGATGGGTTGCACTGGCCTAATTAGTTAAAATACACAGCACCATAAATGCCAGCATCGACAGTTGCGGCCCCACAATGTCAGCGTGGTGAGCAGCGTTAATCTGCGCTGACATCAGATCTCTTCCTGGGCGCATATGCCAAATCCTCGCTCTGTGCTACTTTCAGAGAGTTGCATCCAGCCCAGGACTGCGTGTGTTTGGTGCAAAGCTGTCACAAGTTAGAGCAACGATGGCTGCGAGAGGTGAGAGCAGCAACAGCAGGGGCAGCAAGAAGAACATGCATGCGGTGGGTGGCTGGCTAACTGCTGCAACATCTTTCTTCTCAGCCTCCATCACCCAAAGAGCTGCAGGAACATGCTGGCAGGGACGCCCTGTTGTTCAAAGCACAGCTTTCCTAGTGTGGAGAAAGTCGGCTCTGCCTTCTGGTTGCAATTAGAAACCAGAATAGGGATTCACTGCCTGCACGCACGTATCAATGTACAACATTTCCTCGCTGAATTGAACTCCTCCGTTATCGTGCATCCTGGCTTCAGTTCTGGCATCGGGCACCAGACTGGGGTGATGCCGCTCCTGACTGCCCCCCCCCCCGACTGCTCTCCCTGCTTCCCAGCGCTGTTAATGCAACCTCTGCCAGGCAAAGCTTGCCATGACTCAGAGGGCACTGTGCCAGCTGATCTGTGAACAATTTAACCGATTTTTCATTAACCAGCAGCTTATGGAGAAGTTGCTAAATTTTATGGGCCATTAGCAGCTTCTGACGCTGCAAATGACTATGAAATTCAGGGTCTTGCAGTTTTGAATCTTGTACACTTGATAAATAGCCCTCATCGCAAATGTACCAATTTGAAGAGATGCACTCCGTCACTATGGCCCAATTTTAGCAAGCTGTTGACAGCGGGGGGAGCCAGGTGGATAAGGAGTGATTGCACGAACATGCAGAATGGTCTGTGCCTCCCCCAAAATGGGGAGGATTGTTTTTTGGAAAGCTGATTGTGAAACTCATTATCCTGGAAAGACAGTCCACGAAGGCGGCGGAGAGTGGGAGTGAGGCAGCAGAACAAATGTTGATGCAGCCATTAAAATACATGTTAATCATTGCGACAGCCAATAACACCAGGCACTATTTATGTGCATGCAGCAGGACATTTGCAAAAATGTCATTTATCCTCATGTTGTGGCTGGTAAAACTCCATTGCAGACAGGTAAAATAAAGATCCTACTGCCCCACACAGACCGTGAGGGGAGCAGGTTTGGGTGCCAGTCGGTCTTTGCTGTGGCATGTGGCCACGCTATGCATGGTGCTGGCCTGCCCAGCTGGACACAGTCAGAGATTTAAGGAAACAGTGAAATTTTGGAAATAGGTTTTGATTTTTGACTAATGGCCATCTTCTAATTAAAATGGGGCTGGGACAGCCTGATGTGCTGCTGGGTGCTGCGCAGAGAGGTGTTCAGGACTCCAAGCCACGCTGTCTGAGGATGGATGCAGGAGGAGAAACCCTGCCTGCTGTCAGCACATCCCAGGGTGTGGGAAGGAGGCTGTTGCCGTCCTGGCAAATGATGTGAGACCAAACCCGTGGAAATGGGGAGTGTGCCACTAAAGAAAGTGTGGCCACAAGAAGGTTAAATAGTAAATGTTTTGCCCGAGGAGCACTGTGAGCATTTGACTGAATCAGTGCATCCCAGAGCCAGCCAGTGTGGCCACCTGAATGCAAACACCTTTCCATCCCTGTTTATTCTGCATTTTGGTGAGAGGAGATGGATATGGGCAAGAATACGGAGAGGAGGGAGCTTTAATCACATTCAGAGCAAATGCTGAACCAAAATTTGTAAAGCTTTTGCAAAGGGAGTCTGGTTTTGGATGTGCTGGGAATGCACCTGTCCAAGGCTGCCCAAGTGGCACTGAAGGCAATGGCTCGTGACAAAGCTTGGCCGGTGACAGGGACAGGCGGTGATGTGCAGAGACAGACGATGGCACCTCTCTGTGAGGAGGCGGTGGGGAGGTGGCATGGGCGTGAGCTCCACGGGAGTGCATGGAAAGCCAGGACTGGCCCTGCCAACACAGGCTGTGCTGGGTGAAATCTGAACTTCCCCTCACGTATTAAATCTGTTCAGTGCATGCTGGCAGCCTCCAGCCTGTCACCCACTGCGCTGCACGTACCTGGGCTTGGGTTTTTTTGCACTCCTCAATATTGCAGAGAGGCTGCCACCAGCAGCCCAAGTTTATGTAGTAAAGCATTGCAGAGACCTGAAAAGATGGGGCAGCTTGGCCCTATTAGACTGCCACCATGACCTTGAACCATGGGTCATCCTAGAGAGGTGATAAATGGAAAAAAGGAAGTGCTGTAAAGGAGAGAGCTGGCTGCTAGGCTGCACCATTACTGGTTGCTTACAGGCAAGTCAGATTTCCAGAAAAAAAAGTGAGCTGGCCTGAAAATTAAAAGGAGCTTTGAAAACAGGGAAAATGGGTCAGCAGCAGTTGTGGTATGGAGTCCCTGTTTATAAGTGATGAAGACTTCACTCACAAGTGAAGATTCACTTCTACCCCATATTGTTACTGCTATCTGATACTGATATCTCAATATCCAAATATAGAGAGAACCGTTAGTGCCTGTGTCATTCACAATCCCCCTCAAAATACAAATGTCCTGGGTAACAAGCTGTATTAAGAGTTTATTAGATGACTGAATCATGAACCCATTCATGTGGAGGGAATGGGGTGGACATGAGGCACGCCTGCTCTGCTGAGAGCGTGCAGTCAGCAAGCCCTTTCAGTCCCCATCTCTGATGATCTTGAGGTATTTCAAGTACAGAGAATGCAACCTCCATATCAGTTGGGAAAAAAAAAGTATGTGTTCAATGGAGAAAGACTAGAGAAAGATCAGATTTGACAACCTGAAAGTATGTACTAGTACATATCTGATCTACTCAAGGCACAAGAATGCACTCAGCACATAATGTGCATGTTGGAGATTCAGAAGATTGTTCGGGGTATTGTTACACACATTTATCTGTGCTTCTTTGATCCATTTTTCTTTCTATATTTCCTGACTCAAAAAATATCCAGGGAAAGGATTTATCTCTGTATTTTTGTACTTCTGCTTCTAAAATAGGTGCTTCATTAAATGTGCAGGTCCATGAAATACAAGGACTGAACCTCATTGTCCGTGTACACCTGTGTGTCAGCCACCCAGCATTTGCTATGCCCATGTTTCCTTGTTCTTCTGTAGTGTGGCTTTAAGGAGAGAAGAGACTGCTTCATCCCAAAGTTTTAAACATTACATAGTGTCTGTGGGACCAGCCAGTAGCCATCTCTGTCCAGAGTAAGTGCGTTTTCATGGCCTGGCATCTAACACAGCTACAGCTGTTTGATGAACGATGAAACAGTACTACCAACCTTTTTTTTTTTTTTTTTTTTTTTTTTAAGAACTTGTTTAGATGGTAACAGAGGACACTTTAAGAGAAATAAATACCTGGAGAGTCAACATCTTCTGCCACAGATGTGTACATTGCTCTGTATTTCTGACAGCAGTAATTCGTGTATCTCTCACCAGACTGCGTTGTCCCAATGTAGCTGCAGACTTCAGTAGAAGCTTAAAAGCCAGCATTATGCCTTTTGGCATCATAGTGTGCATAGATCTGCAGTCAGCATCAAAACACTTGTAGGAAAAGCAAGGCAGCATTCGGCTGACACCTTGGGTTTGGTGGGTGCTGCGCCCTGCTTTGCAGTTTCTCATATATCTGGACATCTTTGGTGCCCATTGGCAAGTATCAATGTGTTCTGCCGAAATCTGTGCTGTCTTGCAAATAGCAGAGGTGCCAACAATGTGAAATACTTCTGAGTCATCAGAGGAATGTGATTGACAAAATGCTCATCTCCTGAGGAGAGCCTTGGAAGAAGGAGCACTGTATTTCTTTCATCTTCTTAAAAAAGGATGGTATGGAATTTTCATTATGTTAATGTCCAATATTTTACCCTCTTTGGGTTCTACTCTATTATTTTCATTTCAAGTTTCCCTCTATTTATTAGGAAGGGGCACAAGGTGTTTAAATCTTCATAAATAGATTGTGTAGTTTTGAGTTGACAGTTATTTCTAGGCTCAAAACACACCTAAATTATGTACAAAAAGTCCCACAGAAACACATTACTTCATCCAGTTGGAAAGCAAATAATTGGAGCAAAACTTCTTACACATTTTTGGGACTATCCACCATAACTTGTTTTTACCAGTTTCCTTTGACCAGCCAAAGATTTAGAAGTCTTGATGGATAATCAAAGTGTAAAAGGACGTTCATTCAGGGTAAGTGATGACATAGCAGAAAAGCAAAATGGATTGTTTGCACCAGAGCATACTGTGGATGGGGATGGTGAGGTTCCCATATAAGAACTTCTTTTCTTTCTTTCTTATTTTTAACCAGATAATTGTCTCACATTGAAATGCTAATCGAGGTGATTTTAAACTAAGCTGGCAGAATTAGTGGCAGCAAATCACCAGGATCACAAAGTGCTTGTCCAGGAGTTGTGCAGTAACTGTAACAAATTGTCCATTGTGCAAGAGAAAGAAAATGCAGCAAGTATGTTAAGGGCTCTGGGTCTTTGGAACAACCAGGTCTCATTTTGCCACCAGAAAAAAAAAAAAAAAACCCTCTGTGAAAAAGATCGAATGAGGCATGGTAAAATCAAAGCTACTCAAATTTGTTCCAATAAGCATTGACAAAAGATACTTGTATATTTCCTTTCACACCCATTGTGCGCTTTATATGAAATGTCCAATACTAATATAAATCTAATGCAGTTGCTTAGTATTAGAACATTACTTGAATGACATGAGAATGAGTATCTTATCAAATGGTCTTATTATGATAATTCATGCAACATCTAGTTTTACTTTGAACAAAACCAGGAGCAAATGAAACCTCATACCCACTGACACTGATGTAGCAGGATGAGACCCGTAATTCCTACTGACTTGCCGAATGTAGGAGCCAGTCCATCACAAAGCTCTCTGCTTATTGCGTTTAGGCAGAGCTGGAAACTGAGCAATGCAACGTCATCTTCTCAGATTAGAATGCTACCCTTCAAGTCTGAATTAGAGATACTTTCTTCAAACATTGCAGATCTATTTTTGCTGCCCAAATAAAGCAAACCGGAAATATAATGGGGCACAAGTGCAGTCCAGTGCTATTCCACAGATCTGGGTCTCAAGACAGGTCTCATTTTTTTTACAGATCAGAATTATTTAAATATATATATGTATATTTTAAGAAAACATTAGGTTTATCCTCTGTTTCCATTTCCAGGGCTCTGGATTTTCCTAATTCTTTATTGTTCTCTTTATTTCAGATCTCCTTTCCAGATACTGGTCTCCTCATGAACTCCCAAGCGGAGTTTCTCCCTTTGCTGAGTGTTCTTAGGTTTGGCCAAAATTCCAAACTGCAAAGGAGAGATCAAGCCACAGTCAATTAAATGTATTCATGTTTCTGCTTCAATTTTGATGAATAATACAGTGGTTTCTGAATGCAACTAAAGCACTTTGGGACTAAAGTTAAAGCAAAAGAGCTGAAATGATGCCAGAGATGTTTGTGACAGATAACAATAACAGCACTTAGCTTTTGTTTACTTTCATCTTCAGCAGGTTTTTTTTTTTTCAAATGATGTGTTTCCTACAAAGTCTTAGAAGTATTTAAACCTTAATAGAATAGAACCTCTATGAAGTAATTATTATCACTTCTCAAGACGTCTTATAATTCATTATTATCTGTTCCCTGGAGTATGATTTAATTACTGCCATACCATATTCATTGTATTTTGTCTAAAGAGAAATGACTGCTGTTGATGAGCAGACATTGCTGAAAGCTGATAATGAATCAGGCATCTGAAATCTCACCTAAATGGAGGCTAGAAATTGGTGCTCATGGTGATGATTAGCTGATGTTTATTTCACAACTATAAATAAAATTCTACTGCCTAATTGTCATCTCACAGACTGTGTTTTTACTGTCTTTCAGATTTAGAATTATCAGCATTTCTGTGGGTTTGCTTTTTTTTTTTGTGCAAGAAAGTAATTTGCAAAAGTTGTTGGGTAGGAAGCAGTATGTGGTACCTCAGTGGGCAATTTGAGCACAGATGTTTTTGGAATATAAATTTGTCACATGACTCAAAGCCACCTCGAGTACTCTTTGCAGACTCTCAGAACTGAATTTTGAATATTTTTGGTGGGTAAATCATGTGAACTGCATTTGCAAAAAGAATATTTACTGCATGCCACAAGGATTAGCACTGAAAACATCAAATAACTCAGACAGGCCCTTACTGCCAGTTGAACTTTAAGAAATGAAAGACTTGAGTTAAGTGCTTGGGGCATGGGTGACCTCATGTCCTAATCCAGATGCCATTTGTTATTAGAAAACAAAAATCATCGCTTGTCATTATTATTCCTCCTTGGTTTTGAGAAGGTTTTATTTAGAACTCCGCTTTCACCAGTGCCACAAATACTTGTATTCCCGGATCTTGCAAAGTCAAAACATTTTTGCTTTTTCTTATTCCGGAGGAAGGGAAACATACAGAAATCCCACAAGTACAGAAATCATAGCTTCTGGCAGCTACAGGCGAGTGTCATATACATATATGTGTGTGTATATATATATATATGTATATATATATGAGATCCATTACCTAGGAAAAACTTCCATCTCTGCTAAATCTGAAGTGAATGTTCAGCACGTCTCCTTCCTAATCCCAGAGGAAATGTTACCTCTGCTAGAGGGGATATCCCAACAAGTTTTGCAAGTCAGGTAAATAGAAAATCACTACAGAAGCCAGTGCTCTTTTTGATGATGCCAGGAACATCTCCTGGGGTCATTTTAAATTCATTAGCCATAACATTATAATTGTGTTGTTTTTTTCCTGAGAGGTTTGGTTACAGTGGATAGATTTTGTTCTGTGCTTACTGCAAGCACATGTGCGAAGTGAACACTTGCTCAGGAAATGAGCAGACTTTGATGGGAAGGGAAATGGTGAATGAGCATAAGCAATATCCAGGCTGTGCTTCTGGCTGACATTAAACAACACATGCTCAGCGTTTCACGACAAACTGATACACAGCAGAAAGTTACTGAACAAAATCCTCCTGTGTGAGAAACTTGCCAGGGTCACCCTTGTGCCAGAAGGTGCACTAGTAAAGATACTGAGAAGTCATATTATGAGATCATGTCATTGGTAGATACTGCAAAAATTTATGAAAAAGGAAGCTTCACAGTGAGCTTTGTGACCCTCTAGATTGCTTCTCCTGCAGTGTCCTGATCAATATTTATACCCAGTCACTGTCAGGTCATCCCTGCTCATGGAGCAGAGAAGAGGAATGATTCCGGCATAGCTGGGAATAGCCATGGGCTCAGCCAGCACCAGCATGCCACACGTCTGACTTTTGCCAAGATATTCTGCCCTGCGCTAGGTTTTCTGGCAAGACAAACATCATTTGCTCATTACCATGGCACTGGAACCAGAATTAGTGCCCGGTGCATTTGCTTGGCCAGGAAGTCCCATGGGGACATGTCTTCAGCTAGCTGGAAGAGGTTGGCATTGCCGTCCCGTGCCCCCAGCTGGCTCCATGGGTTGATCAGACTGTTTCAGTGCTCCCTTTCTGCAGTTTGACAAGCATTCACATGCTTCTGTCAAATATGTTTTGATGCCTATTAACTAGAACAGAGTTTTGAGTTATTTTTTCTGTACCTGTATTCCATAACACTGCCAGTCTGTCCCCACATTTCTGCTAAAAGCAGTCACATTGCTCAGGTAGGGATGCTCGGTACCTCTCCGAAGTGAAAAGCTTCTCCCACATCTCTGCCAAGGTGACCTACTTTGCTGCCCTGTTGAGAGCTCTGCAATGCAGAAAGCAGCAGCAGCCATGACCTTTGTCTCGTGCTGGGAGGTGGACACAAGGATGGAAGGGACGCGGTGTAGTCACCTTCGAACCCATCTGAGCAACCTGCATTCCACCAGTAGATTTTAGACATTGTCAAGGTTCTCCCTGCCATCCTTTTGGGTGATCGTAACAAAGTACCCCTCAACAGATATAACCAATTGTGAAGGAATGACAAGGCATGATGAGTTCGAAGGAAGCAGGTAAGAAAATGACATCTAAAAGTGAAAATCTATTTGGAGGATGGAAGTTTGGTTCTCTTATCTCCCTAATTAAAGAAATGCAGCATTCAGGTGATGAGACCCTGGCACCTCCCTTACACAACTGCGCCTGAAATTGTCCAACAAAACAGACCAGCTGGAAGCCTTCCCCAGCCCAGATTTTACTCTCCATCATGAAACTTGCTTTTATTTTAAATCTCATGTAGTTAAGCAGCAGGCAAAATTGTTACAGAAAAACAGCAGAGTAAAAAGCAACACTGAAAGCACTCTGTCCTTCACAGCATCTCTTTGTGCCTGCAACTTCTGCCTCAATAAAATAGCAAAAAATCACATTCCTGCTTCCTACTGGCCACCTCTGAGGTCAGGATGAAGCTCAGATGAGTTTCTGATGGTCTACACCAGCCCTGTGATGCCAGCTGCGTCTGGCAGCTCCTCGTATTCTTTGGGAAATGAACTTGTTGTGCTCTGAGAGCACGGTGGGCTCTGCTCTGAGCTCAGATCACCCAGCACTGGGTGATCATCAGAACTTTAAGTATAAATTCCAAGGTTAGTCTGCCTGTGAGCCTCTGCCCTGCCCCCTTTGTCACTGATGTCTAAAGGAGATAAAGGACCAGGTATAAAATTAGTGCAAGACTGATGCTGCCACTTGTGTTAGCACATGGAATTGTTGCTTTCAGGGACACACATTGGACTGTCTGTGAAAGGACCATTGCTGCGAAATGTCAGAGAGCCAAGTAGGAGAGATGGGATCTATCCACATAGACCTTGTTCTCGTTCAGCCTCACTGCTGGTAGTAGGGCTCCTGCTGCCAGTGAAACAGGAAGAGTAGAAAAATGCTTGCATTTCAGCGCAGAAATGCATTACAGAGATTTTTCATGAAATGTGCGTGAGAATCGCAGGGTCCTTCAGGCTGCTCAGAGGACAGGTGTCACCAGCCCTCCCGCCACCTCCATTGTGACCTGCTCGCAGGTGGGCCAAGCGCTTCCAGCCTCAACTGAATTGAGACTCTCACTTCAGTTAGAGGTTGTATCTGAACATTCGGCCTAAAAATATAAATATATATATATATACTTTCATTTGTATTTACTCGCCCTCAAGCCATCTAATCTAAGCCATCTAGACACAGACCAAACAATAATGTTTTGCCATCTTGTTACTAGCCAGGAGAA
This sequence comes from Alectura lathami, assembly GCA_013399715.1. Taxonomy (NCBI): domain Eukaryota; kingdom Metazoa; phylum Chordata; class Aves; order Galliformes; family Megapodiidae; genus Alectura; species Alectura lathami. The sequence goes on along the minus strand of VXAV01010116.1, from coordinate 13,560 downwards.
TTGCATCACTTTTAAAAACTGTGTTTCAGCAAAACAATAGCTGAGTAAACCCAGTAAGGCAGATCTGTCTCTGTGGCTTTGTCTGTGCAATGCCCGGCACAACGGGGCTCTGCTTTCAGCCAGTCCCTGAGCACTTCTGGAATAAACAGGACAATAAGTGACTGCAACCTTTGCTTAGAAATATTTGTGAATAGCTCTGTAAGTGTCATAAAGCTGCACAGAAAGCCTGCTGCTATGATAGAGGTAGGCTGAGCTCTGAGCAATTTCAACATTCAGATTTACAGCGGACTTTTGGCATTCTCTCTCATTTGGAAAAGAATAAACCACGCATTCAAATGAAGCTGTTGTTTGGTTATCTGCAGCCTCTGTCTCCTTTTCATGTTATGTTTCCTTCAGGTGTGAAAAGTGATTGCACAGAAGGAAGGCAGGCTGGGGAAATACTAAACGCTATGGTTCCCCAAGCACCCGTTTTCTTTCTCTGAGCAAACTGTCACAGAGCATGTTCCTCAGACAAAACAAGACAGAAAATGGTGGTGATTTTGAAAAGACTGTAAAATATCTGTGCAACAAATCTGTTAATAATTACAATGGAGAACACCTGGAAACACAAACACAGGTGTTTGTCCTTCAACACTGATCTGGTCCAGCTGCTTAATTACTATTTTTAATTAGAACAGCTAAAATATTATTGTTATCTATAAAATCAGCCAAGCCTGCTTTGTCAAAGTGGAAATTTCAATCTTTCAGTCTTTCAGTCTTCACTTGGTTTTCAAGACTGTGGTTTTTAGGACCTCATCTTCCATCCATGTTGTCAGACCTGAAGACCTGGGCCGGTCAGGTAACATTCCTGTGGCTCTGCATGTGCTAGACCTAGCTGCACATTCATGAAAAAGCATTTAACTCAGCTTATGCTGAAACTGGCCTGCAGCTCCCTTTTTTGTGTGCTCAGCGCAGCTGCCGTCCATCACCAGTGACTTTCTGAGTGCAGATGAGATGTTTGACTGATGGCTGGAGTGTTGTTATCACATGGCTCTGCTAACACACCAGTTTTTCTATTGTCTGTCATGTTTTCGTGTCTGTGAAGGAAAGAAAACAAGGCTTGATTTCATGCTCTGTGCACTTGTACAAGCCCCTCAGCATCTCCCACCCAGCCTCTGACTGTCTCCTGTGCCCAGGCACTCCCCCCTCATCTCAAGGCGTCAAAGCCCTCGGGGACACTATGGGGCAGGTGGCACTTACAGAAAGCCCTACAGTCTATGGTATTCTCTTGCCTACCGTATGATCTTGCCTATCACTGTGACATCTGAATGCCTTCCAGAAGGACAGTACATGGGTGGACTGTTCGTTGGATAAACAACTGGCTGGAGGGTCGCAGCCAAAGGGTTGTACTCAATGGCTCTACGTCCAGGTGGAGGCTGGTCACGAGCGGTGTCCCCCAGGGGTCCATATTGGGACCGGTGCGCTTCAACATCTTTATCGACGACTTAGACTGTGGGATCGAGTGCACCCTCAGCAAGTTTGCTGATGACACCAAGCTGAGTGGTGCAGTTGATACCCCTGAAGGAAGGGATGCCATCCAGAGGGACCAGGACAGGCTGGAAAAGTGGGCCCATGAGAACCTGATGAGGTTCAACAAGGCCAAGTGCAAGGTGTTGTACTTGGGTCGGGGCAATCCCAGGTATGTGTACAGAATGGGATTGTTCAGCTTGGAAAAGAGAAGGCTCCGGGGAGACCTCATTGCGGCCTTCCAATACTTGAAAGGAGCTTACAGGCTGGAGGGGGACTGATTTTTTGCCCGGGTGGATAATGGTGGGACAAGGGGGAATGGGCTAAAAGTGAAAGAGGGGAGGTTTAGGTTTGGACGTCAGGAAGAAATTCTTCACTGAGAGAGTGGTGAGGCGCTGGAACAGGCTGCCCAGAGAAGCTGTGCCTGCCCCCATCCCTGGCTGTGTTCAAGGCCAGGCTGGATGGGTTCCTGGGCAGTTTGATCTAGTGAGCTAGTGGCTGGCAGCCCTGTCCACGGCAGGGGGGTTGGAACTAGATGATCTCTGAGGTCCCTTCCAACCCAAGCCATTCTAGGATTCTACGATTCTATGATTCTATAATAAAATCAGCATCAGTCTATCATGGACTTCCCCGTGTTTCCTCTGTCTCACACTCACACCGTTTCATTTCTTACTTCCTGCAACATACCCACTTTGCTGTGCTGCTGTTTTCTAAATGATTTTGCTCTCACACATCCCAGGTTATCTCTTCTCCCTCAGTTCCCAACACCTGTAGTGCCTTCCATGATAAACAAACATTTGTCCATGACACAAACCCTGACTGATCTTGAATTGTTTAAAACCTTAAATGGTTTTGGAGTGAAAACAGCAGTTTACGCTTTAACACAAGGAATCAAGAAAAGAAATTTGCCCTGACTTCATTTAAGAGTTCGCAGGCCAGAATTAAAAGCCAGAAACTTGAAGCTGTAAGATGACGAGCATCTCACAAAAACAATTGCTGCTGACTGAGAGGTGAGATGGAGGGAGGGAGTGTGTGGGCTGGGAGCGGAGCAGAACGCAGGAGCTTCTGCTGGTGATTTGCCTGAGTGATGTGTTTACAGTGTCTCATAATTAACACCTAGCAGTTTTTAAGCTGATAGTAGGCGCTAGTATTGATTAGGACAATTTACTAATTCTATGTCTGTGTCAGCTATCTCGCTCTAAAAAATAAGATAAAACATTTACCAAAAGTGTATAATTAATGTTCCTAAATGCTCTGAGTCTTTGCAGCCTTCGTGATGTCTGGAATACCACTCAGTGCTCAAATACAGCCATCAGACACACTGTGGTGCCCTGAGGTACCCACCATAGACCACCAGCTGCTTCTACAGAGGAGTGTAAATCTGTAAAGGAAAGGAGATCCTATGTCATCTCCATGAGCATTGTATGAATGTTCCTCAGACCCTGGAGTTTTCTAAGCGGCACTGACTACTCATGTTTGTGCAACCAGATGGAGCCACTCAACTCTTAGACTAAACCTGTGAGACCCTCTTCGTTGTGGGATGGATTTCTTTGCACCATGGACAACAGTCTTTGCAGGACAAGCTGACATTCACATGAGCAACAAGAAGAGCTCAGGCTCCTGACACAATTTGCTGGTGCACATACCTTGCATAGCTCCCAAAACTCAGCTGGTTTTTCACAGCCACATCTTTGCATCAATCCATTGCCAACATATTGGTGTTTAGAATACACATACAGGCAAAATAAGTGAAGGAAACAAATCATTAAAAATTAGTTAATTACAGAATACACTAAGGTTATAAAAATAATAATTTAGGACCTCAACTTCTCCTTCTAGAAATTTGCATGCACTCTGAATTTATAGGAAAATCATTGTTGTTATGGGACTTTGTTATGTTGTCATAATTTGCTGAATTACACATATTGGTTCATGCACTTTAATTAACCAACTGATATTCTGCCATGTGCTTTAAAAAACATGTATTTTATTTTATTCAAGAAGTAGGACATACTTTTGAAGCACTAAAGAAGGAGGAACCTTTACCCCTTTCTTTTCTTCTTCACCAGTGGAGAGCAGCCCTGTCTGAAAATCAGGTGCTCAGAATGAACTTTCAAAATGCATTTCCAAAGTCTTGAATTACTTTGTGAAAGTAAATATATATTGATGTATCTCAGATGATCTTGACTTCACTTTGAGAATAGAGTCCTAATTAAAGGGAGAGTGAACTTGGTAGTGTTTCTGTAGTGTAAGTCAGGAGCAGCTGTCATGGTCAACTCCAGTAATCTGTCCTTCTGGGCTAGAAATGCAGTTACAACTAATTTGAGAAATTGTTATGATTATCTATTTCAATTTATTTGTTCTAAGCTCAGACTGAGACCAAAGTAGTAATTGCTGTTATTCCTAGTCAAATGGTAAAGGTTGCTCTGCTCTAATTCCTACCAGCATCATAAATAACCCAGAGATAATAATGACTAAGAATTATAGACTTTGCTCAAATGTTGTCAGACTGGGCTTAAGCATCACACGATTGCATTATATGCATAAAACAAAACCAAAACCAAACAAAGCAACAAAAAACAACAACAAAACCTAGATATTCTAAATAAAATCAATTATTAATTGGCTGCCTGCACTTGCCCTTAATGCGTGAAGCAATTTGAGGTAATTCTGCTTGAGTAGCATTGTGGTAGGTTTAATTTAGATGTCATAGCAAAACATATACTCAGAGTGTTTGCCTAACACTGTCCAGCATATTTCAGTTACAGAGAAAGGAATTAAGGTGCCATTTTTCATTTGTTATTTACTTTGGTTATTATATATTTTAATTTTATAATGGCACGAGTGTTGTGAGTAAAACTGTTAGGCCCCTTTGCATTCACGCCTATGGAGGCCAAGAAATCTATAGTTTCCTTATTAATTTGGATTTTTAGCAGAACATTTATAGCATAATAAAGGTTTCCATTTTTCTTTTTTGGCGGTGTAATTGACTTGGCTCCTTATGGTCTCTGGCAAACATGAGAGTAATTAAATTTACAGATCATACTAAGTTGTAAGGTGTTGCAAAACCCAGAGTAGATAGCAAAATAATAAAAAGAGAGCTGCAGAATTTAGAGATATAAGTAAGTAATAAAATGAGATTCAATCTGGAAAAAAAGCAGGTAGGGAACAATGAAAGCAAAATACAGAAACTGTATAGCAATAAGCTACACAGAAAGTAGTACAGAGATTAAAGACTGACCCTCTCCCCCTCCCCAATAAAAAAAATACAAAATCCCACAGCTTGTTGGACACAAGCTTATGAACTGCAGATATCATCTGGCTGTAAATGCCAGCTTCAAAAGCAGGTAGTTTGAAAGAATCTATCCTGTGATGTACCAGTACAGATCTAAACTGAGTACAAATCCATTGACACTTGGGTAATTGTAATTCATCCTAAGGTCCATTTCATTCATTGTGTTATTCTTTACTGCCACATACATTGCTACAGTGCTTTAAATATGCTGAATATAAACACTTTTCTTTCTGAAGTAGCTGGCTCCATAAAAAAGGTACAAGAAATGATGACTGGAGACTGTGAAGGCCACTGCAAATGAAGGCTCCATAAAGAAAATTGGAAGAAATACACAGTATCATCAATGGAAGAAGATTATTAGAAAGTTTCATGTCAGCAGTATGTGCTGTTGTAAATAAAAATGTGCACAAAGATGAAGGTGCCAGGCTCACAGCACAGCTTGAGAAAATGGAGACAAACATCTACAGTGGGAGCAGTAAGCATCAGTTCACCAAGAGCAAGCCATGCTTCGCCAGCCTGATAATAGCCTAAGATGAAATGACTGGCCCAGAGCATCAGATATTGACTACCCTGACTGCAGGAAGGTTTCTCATGCTGTCTCCTCTAAGATCATAGAATCATAGAATGGTTAGGTTTGGAAGGGATGGGATGGAAGGCTGGATGGGTTCCTGGGCAGTTTGATCTAGTGAGCTAGTTGTTGGCAGCCCTGTCCACAGCGTGGGGGTTGGAACTAGATGATTTCTGAGGTCCCTTCCAACTCAAGCCATTCTATGATTCTATGATTCTATGAAGGGACCTTAAGATCATCTAGTTCCAACGCCCCTGCCATGGGCGGGGACACCTCCCACTAGACCAGGTTGCTCAGAGCCCCATCCAGCCTGGCCTTGAACACTTCCGGGGAGGGGGCATTCACAGCCTCTCTGGGCAACCTGTGCCAGTGTCTCACCACCCTCACAGGAAAGAATTTCTTCCTAATGCCTAGCCTAAATCTCTCCTCTTCCAGTTTATGGCCATTACCCCTTGTCGTGTCACTACATGCCTGAGTCCCTCCCCAGCTCTCCTGTAGGCCCCCTTCAGGTACTAGAAAGCTGCTATCTGGTCCCCCAGAGCCTTCTCTCCTCCAGGCTGAACAACCCCAACTCTCTCACCCTGCCTTCACAGGAGAGGTGCTCCAGCCCTCTGATCATCTTTGTGTCCCTCCTCTGGACCCCCTCCAACAGCTCCATGTCCTTCTTGTGTTGGGGGCCCCAGAACTGGATGCAGTACTCCAGGTGGGGTCTTACGAGTGTAGAGTAGAGGGGCAGAATCACCTCCCTTGCCCTTCTGGTCACACTTCTCTTGATGCGGCCCAGGATGTGATCAGCCTTCTGGGCTGCAAGCGCACATTGTCAGCTCATGTTGAGTTTTTCATCAACCCACAACCTCCAAATTCTTCTCTTCAGAGCTGCTCTCCAGCCATTCTCCACCCAGCCTGTATTTGTGCTTGGGATTGCCCTGACCCAGGTGCAGGACCTTATACCTGGCCTTGTTGAACTTCATGAGGTTGGCATGGGCCCACCTCTCAAGCCTGTCCAGGTTCCTCTGGATGGCATCCCTTTCCTCTAGGATGTCAACTGCACCACACAGCTTGATGTCTTCTGCAAACTTGCAGAGGGTGCACTTGATCCCACTGTTCATGCCACCGGCAAAGATGTTAAACAGCACCGGTCCCAGTACTGATCCCGGAGAGATGCCATTAGTCACCAGTCTCCATTTTGATATTGAGCCATTGACTGAAACTCTCTGAGTGTGACCATCCAGCCAGTTCCTTATTCAGCGAGTGGTCCTTCCATCAAATCCATGATTTTCCAGTTTAGTGACCAGGATGTCATGCAGGACAGTGTCAAACATTTTGCATAAGTCCAGGTAGATGATGTCAGTTGCTCTTCCTTTATTTGCTGATGCTGTTACTCCATCATAAAAGGCCACCAAGTTTATCAGGCACGATTTGCCCTTGGTGAAGCCATGCTGGTTGCTACCAATCACCTCATCCTTGCAGAGATGCTGTTGGTGTATGGGCTGGATGGGACCACGGGGTGGATTGAAAACTGGTTGAACAGTCAGGCCCAGAGGGTGATAATGACACAGTCTGTTTGGAGACCTGTAAGTAGAAGTGTTTTGGATGGGTTCCTGGGCAGTTTGATCTAGTGAGCTAGTGGTTGGCAACCCTGTCCATGGCAGGAGGGTTGGAACTAGATGATCTTTGAGGTCCCTTCCAACCCAAGCCATTCTATGATTCTATGAAGTGTGCCCTGAGGGTCAATACTGGGTCCAGTCCTGTTTAACAACTTACCTTGGATACCCAGGCAGAGCTTATCTGTAACAAGTTTGCTGGTTACAGAAAACTGGGTGAGTGGCTAACTTACCACTGAGTCATGGTGCCATTCAGAGGGACTTCAATAAGCTGAAGAAATGAGATAACAAATATCTCATGAAGTTCAACAGGGAGAAAAGCAGAGTCCTATACCTGGGAAGGAACAACCCCAGGTACCAGGACATGTTGGGGACCATCCAATTGGAAAGTAGCTTGGCAGAAAAGGGCCACCAAAATTGTGAGCATCTCTCCTACGAGAGGTTGAGAGATCTGGGACTGTTCTGCCTAGAGAAGATGGAAACAACAATATATACCTGAAAGAAGGGTGCAAGGAGGATGGAACCAGGCTCTTGTCAGTGGTACCCAGTGCCAGAATAAAGCTATGGGCACAAAGTGCAGCACAGGAGGTGCCATCCGAGCACCAGGCAGCACTGCTGTGCTGTGCAGGTGGCTGAGCCATAGCACAAGCTGCCCAGAGTCTGTGGGGTCTTCTCCTTGGGGATCGTCAGCAGCTGCCTGGACATGGTGCTGGGCACCCTGCTCTAGGTGCCCCTGCTGGAGCAGGAGTTGGACAGATGGACCCAGAGGGCCCTGTCAGCCTCAGCCATTCACAATTCTGCAACAGGAGCATGAGTACAGCACTGTGCTTATTCTCTAGGAAGATAATGTATAATGACCATACATCAATTAAAATACTACAGCTGTGTTGATTGATTTAAATATATTTCCATTTAAAAATGTGTTTGTACATGTGCTTTGCATTTAAAATTTTGAATCACACAAATCAGCCAGACAAGATGATACAGGATATGATGAACACAGTGAAGAAAAAGCCCACCATTTATTCCAAGCACAACACCTAACCTATTTTTAAGGATTATTCAAGTAATCTCAGATGCATTCTCTATATATATAGGGAAGCAGGATCCATTCAGATTAGTGTATTTTACTACTGTACCATTTTTATCATGTACAGATAGCTATCATCCTCATAAATGCCTGAAAATAGATTTCTTTAAACCAGAGCATATCCAGTTTCACCAAACAGTTCATCCCTCTGATAAATTTTATCCAAGCTGCATTCTATTTCTATTAGAGGAAGATTGCAGTATATCCTTCTTTGTGGAAAAAAAAAAAAATTATATATATTTTACACTGCACCATAAAATGTCATCAGTAAATTTCTTCTGCATCTGGGAAATATGCTGATTGCATATGCATTACTGAAAACTTCTTGCTCTGCATCTGCAAGTCTGGATCTGCTGTATTTGGGGAGATGGTGGGTGGCCGGGCAGACCCCAGCTTCTCCTCAGCCTCTGCTTTACTCCACACTGAGCAACCCCCAGGAGCACTGAAGCCTCAGTAACACCATCGTCTATTAAATAGCAGCCATTTATTTCTCACTTTTCTTGCTGTCTGATGTTTTAAAAAGCAGGACTGAACAGAGCTGTAGAGTTTTATAACATTAAGTAAATTGAAAGACAGATTGATTTCCTTTCCAACAGTACCATGTTTCAGTCTTTCCAAATCAGAATAAATTTCCCTCTTAAGAATTGTTCTTAAGGAGCCAAGCAGGAGTAGTGTAGCAGAGCCTTCTTCAGAAAATGTACTAATTTAAATGATCATTCTCTTTGTACTGTCTGGCATACACAATTAAATTGTTTGTGAATAGTAGAAAGTTATAAATAGACCATGTACCCAAAAGTCTTTGGATTGCCTCTAAAAATATAACTATAGAACATACTAGAAACTAAAAATGTTCAAATTGTGTGTGCAGCTGTAGAACACTTCAGCAACATCTCTGACATTTTCAGAACAAAATCTCTAAACATCCAAAATCCCACCTAGATGTACTCTTTCACAGAGTATTTTTCCATCAAAATAGAATTCACTGAACTTCCATTTCATTTAGACAAAAGAAATATTTATTATATGATAGAAAAGGAAAAGAAAATAATAACAAAAAACTACAAAGGATGTCTCCTTAAAAAAAAAAAAAAAAAAAAAAATTTCTCACCCGTATTAGAGTATCAAGACCTGTGGAGAATGTTTTTCTGCTCTCAAAGAAGCTAACCTAAGTCCTGGTGCAGGGGATGCCCCACAGCAGACACTTCCACACACTGGTGCAGCTTGGGCAACTAGAGGAAGCAGCACTGGGCACATCCCTGGCTGGGAGGACAGGAGGATATATTATACCTTCCCCTATATCCAGTTTTACAGGCCTGTTGAGGTGTTTTGGTTCATTTTAAGAGACTAAACATGAGTCAGCAATGTGCCCTTGACACAAAGAAGGCTTATGATATTCTGTGCTGTATTAGGCAAAGCCTGGTCAGCAGAACAAGGAAGGTGATCTTTCCCCTCTATTCAGCCCTGGTGAGGCCACACCTGGAGTGTTGTGTCCAGTTCTGGGCACCCAGTACGAGAGACCTGGATATACTGGAGAGAGTCCAACGTAGGGCCACCAAGATGATGAAGGGCCTGGAGCACCTCTCCTATAAGGAGATGGTGAGAGAGCTGGGACTATTCAGGCTGGAGAAGAGAAGGCTCCAGGGAGACCTCATTGCAGCCTTCCAACATATAAAGTGGGCTTGTAAGAAAGATAGAGAGACCTTTTACAAGGGCATGTAGGGATAGGACAATAGGTAATGGTTTTAAATCAAAAGAGATTGGGTTTGAATTAGATGTAAGGAATAAATTCATCTCTATGAGGGTGATGAGGCACTGGCACAGGCCGCCCAGAGAAGCTGTGGATGCCCCATACCTGGAGGCGCTCAAGGCCAGGTTGGATGGGCCCCGGGCAGCCTGATCTAGTGGATGGCAACCGGCCCATGGCAGGTGGGTGGAATGAGATGGTCTTCAAGGCCCCTTCCAGCCCAAACCATTCTATGATTCTATGATTCTATGATTTCTAACATTATCTCATGGAAAATTGTATTGCAATCCTGTCTGAGAAAAGGCGGCACAGAAGAGCCACAAGTGTTTAGGATGGCATGCCTGCCACGCTAGCCAGACAAAGGGAGAGCTGTATTCCAAACCTGAATGTACTCTCTGGAGGACGTGCTGCTTCCCAGCATGGCACCATTGCTTAGGCACATGCATCAGACCAGGCTGTGGAAAGCCTTCCTTAGGAATTTGTCTGGCTTGAACCTCCAAGTGAACATGCTGGCTTATTTTCATTCCCCACTTCTATAAATGTAACTGCAGCTATCATAATCCATGCCATGCAGGTGTTAGGCAGTGTCTCATCTCTGCAGGGAGAACAGGCATGCAAGACAAATGCTTAAGCATTTGTGGAAATGATGTACGTACATCATCCACACTCAGGTGGGAGAAACAGCTCATCTTCCTCCTTCCTGCAGTCACTCACACTAAATATTCCCAGGCTGACACTCACTATAGTAATTATTAAGTCATCACCAAGATGAGAAAAATCGAAAAGTGGACATAAAACTTAAAGATAAATTTGAGATGTAGCAGCACATTATGCAATTAATTTTCACCGGATGAAGAAAGAATACTGGGATTTTATTTTTATTTTATTTTTATTTTTTCTGTAGGTCTGGATGGTGCCCCTACATAAATGACTTCTTTTGATGAGCAGCCTGGAGTAAAATAGCAGATTGGACAAAGTGTGGCTCTGCCCCATGTTTTGGCTCATCACCCTGTTGTAATCTCTTCACAAAGGCTGTTAAAGCCAGTCCTGCAGATTGCCAGATAGCAGAGCAGAGATTATCTCACCATTATTAGTAGATAACATTATTTTTCCAAATTAGCTTCTATGTGGGAGAACAGAGAATAGCAGGAGGGGGAGACAGTCATTTTTATAGATGTCATTTCTGGAATATACCTGCTGACACTTCAATGGAGGTTTGCGACAGTGCTGGCTTGATTTAAAGAAACAGCAAGTTAAAGTCCCCTTTGAGGCTTGAAGTGGATTTGTTCATTTCATTAACGACAGAGCTTGTGTGACAAGTAAGTGAAGTCTATCTACAATATCAGCTAATCAGGATTATGGCGGTCCTGGGGAGAAGGCTCAGGTTGAGTTGAAAGCTGTTTTCCTGGTGTTTGTGTCCACGCGCACTTAAAGGCATATGTTGGGTAATGGGCAGGACCTTTGGGACAGCACCATTTATGACAATAATGAGAAGTGCTTTATTGCTTTGCCACATGTCAGACCCAGCGTAGGAATTACAGTTTTCTAAATCACAGTAGTTACCCTCCAGGGCAGAGTATAACCAGAGCCGCGGTACGCGGCTGTTAAACATCCCCCTGGCACATGACAGATTAGGGTTCAGCAGGGACAGACAGCATGAGGACAGCAGCGGCGGGAGATGCTGTACTCGAAACAAGTACCAGGGGCGTCGGATCTGTCAGCATTCCCCGCGCCTGCACTCTGCCCATGCTCTGGCGATGATCTGTGAGCGAAATCAAAGGCAGTTGGCCAAGTAAGAGATTTGTCATTTCACATGCAAAATCCTTCCTAGCGTGGATGGCCAAGCAGCTGCCCTTCTGCCCCACAGAGGGGTTGCATGCTGGAGATGCAAAGCTAGGATGCTGTTGGCAGCGAGCAGTCTGAGCTCTGCAGGCTCTGTCCCAGGCTCTGTCCCCATCTCTGTGATTTCCTGGTGGCTGTTGGCTTCAGCTCGGGGCAGCCCTGCTTATTAGCAGTGACAACATTATCTGTCAAGCATTTTTGTATCTCTCTCTCTGAGCAACTGTGGCTCCAGAAGAACCAACTGTTGGAACTGGAGTTAGCTCTGTGTCAGCTGCTCTGGGGTGAGGGCTACTGCCAATTTGGTTATGCTCCCTCTTCCTTGGTCACTTCCACAAACACAATAAAGAAGTAAATTTACATTAAAATACATGGTATCACACCAGCTACTGATGCTGACTTCTCCCAGCAGCTCTGCATGCTGCGTGTGTTTGAAATATACGTGTCTGATGAGAGCTGGGCTTTGTTCCTTGCTAACAGCTCTGGACTTCCACAGACAGCTTTGGGCACAGCACCAGCTCCCGAAGTTATCAGTGCCATGTACACCGATGAAAGCAGCACGCCCCATCAGACAGCAATGACACAATATTCTCTAGCATCTGTTAGAGAAAGACTTCTACCAGCACAGCCCCATGACAAAATCCTGAAAACTGGTCTTTCCTGTGAAAATCAGTGGGAAGGAGGACACCTTCTCCCTGGTGCATCTGTTCCTTGGTCTCATGGCAGTGTGAAACCCTGGAACTGAATAACAGAATATTTCTGAGGGCTGTTCAGACCTGGTAGCCAGATTTATTCCAAAATGTATGCTAAAGCAAGAGAGAAAACAAAGTTGGAATATATAAATATATTTCTCTCCATATCCACAAAAAGTATGTATGAAGTCCACCTCAGAAGTGGAGGAAACACAGTCAGGTATTCAGATTAAATGCAGAGACATACTAGCAGAGCTAATTGCAGGGCTCCTGGCCATCTCGGGCTGTGTACATTAAGCATCCACTCTGCTAAACAGAACCTGAAGGTTTTGAAGGAAAATAAAAGTGACTTTAATGAAAAAAAAAAAAAAAATAGGGAACTGAGAATATAGTCCTCTTAACCAGCTGTAGCTGGGAATATACGATGAATAACAGGTTAGTTCATTTCCTGAACTAATGGTTATTACTTTCTAAATGTCCATCTGGGTGAATCATGAGATTTTTCTCTGGTGCCTAATTTTTCTGTGATAAAGATTAGGATGTAAGCAGAAAGAATGCAAACTGCATATTAGAAATCTTTATATCAGAGTAGTTTAATCTTAGTTTCACTTATAGATTCACCATTTTCTCAGCTTGTAAGAGGAAAGACAACACTGTAAGAAAGAAAATATTGAGGTTTCTTTCATTCCAATCTTGCACTAAATCCAGGGAGCCAGACCCTCACTGACTTTTCAGAACAGATTACTTCCTTCTGTTCGAAGTATGCAAACTTTTTAGGAGATCTTTTTAGGCAGTTTTTGGTTTTAACCTGTGCACTGTTTAGGAGCTGATTACTGATAATCATGACACTGGTTCTGATCTGTGTGGCATATAGGTCTGTTATGAAAACATTACCATGAGATGGTAGTTAATACTAAATATTCAATGAAATTTGTGTTCCTTCAGAGATGTGGAACAGAAACCAGTGTTGAGACACTGACAAGAGGTCTCTTCCAGCAGATGAGGGAGGAACATCCCTGAACATCCCCAGGGTCTCCAGAGGCTTGTATGTGCTGTGTGTGCAGGAGCATTGAGTGCTGCACTGCAGACATCTTTCTCTGGAGGAAGACAGACAGAGTAAACGTGCCAGAGAGAGCAACCAAATCGCTTCATGCACCGTGGGAAGGCTTTGGTCTGCTGGCGCCAGATGGGGCCCAGCTGTCCCGAAGGGGGAAAAGGATTT
>VXAV01010114.1:0-13243 GCA_013399715.1 Alectura lathami | reverse complement strand
TTGCTTGTTTTGTTTTGTTTTTGCACTGTATGGCAACAATATGGCCAAAATTCCCTCACCACAACTGCAAGAAAGCCAGAACTGACCAACTGATCCACCTAGAAAAACAGAAGCAATCTTTTCTTAAAAGATTCACTAAAATACACAGAATTAGATTGTCCTCAGCAAGCTCTCATAGAAAAGTTCCCCTTTCTCCTCACGTTTGTTTTTTTTTTTTTTTTCCTTAAATTTTGGAGGGAGAGTTGTATGAGCCATTGGAATGAACATAAGGCAAATCTGGTTTGGGAACTGGTTACATATATTAAAGCTAACCCAAACCACAAAGAGTTCCCGTGAGGGTATACGTTGGGGTATAATGCTCTTTTTTTTTTGAATGTAAACTGAAAACTTCACTAGCTTGTATTTGATCTTCACTTAAATGCTTGGAAAATAAAAAAGGTGCAAGATACTCCATTTATAGAGGAATATTGCTCATTTAGAACACTTTTTCAACCTCCTTTCAAACCCAGTGCACCATGTAAGACAGCCTGATTCCTTTCGGAATAATTCCTCCACATCAATAATCATCTTAAGAGGCCAACTAATCACCACCCAGCAGGAATCTGCAAGCACAGTGAATGAGTACATGACTCCCTCCCATTATTTCCAATCCCACCACTTACCAAAATGTGCTTTCCAGGTTGGTTTCAATCTCAGCAAAGAACGGTCTGAAATGCATAAATCAAGCATGTAAAGCTTTATCTAGAAACAAAGCTAAAGAATTTAATTAGAGTATTATACTTGAGCACAAATTTAAGTTAAAACTGCATTTTTCAAGACATTGGCAGTGCAGAAAATTTGAAAAAAAACTATAGCAATATTGATTATCTAAATTTAGTTGTCCTAGAGAAATATTTGATTCAATTAGAAACTAGATATTTTGTTTACAAGGAAACTGTCTCATAAATAAATCTGAGAAGACATTTCAAAATCATTAGAAAGAAAAGCACTGACTAAGAAACAGGTTGAAAATATTATTCTAAAATTGTTTTTTATAATGAAAAAAAAAGAAAATATGATCTATTTAAATCTGTAATTTCTGTTTTACAACAGCAATTCTACCTTGAGATTCTAGATAGCAAGCATTCTCTCCACAGAGCAGCAAAGTTCATACGAACAGCAGGAACACACCCAGCTGCTACTAATGTCATTGACCTCCATCTAGCCCAAGTCTGCTGAATGCAAGCTCAGTGAAGCTGCACTTGAATCTTATTTGACTTGCTCCACATTTATCTTGGTATAAATGACAGAAGCTTGCCTGTTTTACTTGAAGTGCATTAGGTAAGCAGATAAACCTTCTACAGCATCCAACAAATGGTTTGGAGTTACTGAAAGGTGATTTATGATATACGTCTGCTGTCACAGGGTGTCTCTATTGCATGGTAGCATCATGAAGGAAAAATCTGGCTTAGCTGAACAGCCAACTTAGCAACTGAAAAGTGAACTCAGTAAGGAAAGATGCATTGGAAGTCTCATAGCTAAACCACAGAAATGATCTGCTGGGAGAGACAGTTGGCAGGTGCTTTGGCAGTTTGTGTCTCCTGTTTAACTTCTACAGAATAAGGCTCTGTTTGCACATACTCTGCATCCAAGATCAATGAGCTCCTACTACAGCCCAATTAAAAACTGTAATTTTTCCTCTTACAGACAGGAAGTCACTACCAGATCAGCAGCACAACCACAGATTTTCTTAAAGATAGCACATATCTAGGGCAACCAACAAAAGCCAGAGCCTTGCTTCATAATGGCTAACGCATTTCATGATGTTCCTTCAGACGGCAGAGGGGAAAACCACCCAGCAGTTTACTGTACGTCCTGTGCGTAAAATATTCCTTTGCGGCCTTTCTTCACAGTTAAATGCTTTTTATTCCCTCTCCACTCCTGACAAAGGCACTTCATACTTTAATAATATTTTCAATCACTTTTATCAGCATTTAACTTTGGTGACAGAATCACTGCTCCACTCAAATACAGCAAAGCGATAGATTGGAGGAGTTGTTTCAACAGATTACTGAGATACCATCTGCATAATCCACAGGTGGATTTAAACATCCTTTTGGAGGGCCCACTTCTTTAAAAACGACATGAAGGGAGTGTCAATGGAGGAAGAAAACCTATTTACAGGATGATTATGACAAATGAACGAGGGGGTATAAACCAGACAGAATAAAATTCATGCTGAAAATCAGAATAAAGCTTCTATACCTAGGAGAACTGAGGCTCTGAGGTCCCAGAGGGCAAACACTTACACTAGAGCATTCAGTTGACTAGGATTTCCATTCTGGGGAACGAAGATACAACGTATGGGAGACTTAGAACAGACACCATGCCCTTCCAAGCTGTAGGTCCCTATGAAATCCTTCCTGATTTGAAGAGTCTTAAGGTAGATGATCTTGGTTTCATTCAGTGTTGGCTTGATACACTCAAGCTCATCTGCTAAGTACCATTTCTGCAGCAGAGACCAATGTAAATACAGCAGGAAACTGAGAACAGGCAGAGGCAGAACAACTAAATGCAAGCATCACAAACGTACTCACCCTGGTCACACTAGTTCTTCTGCGCATCTCAGGCACACTACTCACAGCATTCTTACTTCCATCTGGCACATTTGCGCTGGGGCTGGAAGCATGCGGAGATTTCAGGAAGGCTCTCCCAGTTCGTACCAGCTTGAGGTCCATGCCTGTGGGTTTCAATTACAGTGACAGTCAAATTCACATATTGTAGTTACACATGTGAAACCACAAAGCATTTTGAAATATTTGCAAAATACCTTAAAGACCATTTGGTTCCAACCCCCCTGCCCTGGGCAGGGACACCTCCCACCAGACCAGGTTGCTCAGAGCCCCATCCAGCCTGGCCTTGAACACTGACAGGGAGGGGGCATCCACAGCCTCTCTGGGCAACCTGTGCCAGTGTCTCACCACCCTCACAGTGAAGAATTTCTTCTTAATATCTAGCCTAAATCTCCCCTCTTCCAGCTTAAAGCCATTGCTCCTCGTCCTGTCACTACACTCCCTTGTAAAGAAGTCCCTCCCCGGCTTTCCTGCATGGCTGCAGCACAAGACAGTACCTTTCCTCAAAACGGAAATGTTCAGGTTTTAACAGAACACAGTGGAAAAAGATTCATTGCCATTTTTGTGTAAGGTACATGAATCACAAACTCTCATCAATAGGTCTGGAAACACAAACTAGGAACACTCTTCCTAGTTCCAGAAGGAGGTAGAGAACAGAGGAAACATGACTGTGTACCTACAAGCATATTCTAGTGCCAAAATACACACCTAGTACACTGGTATTTTTATACCTCATTTCATGCCAAAACATGTCTTTCCCAGCAAGGAAAAAATGTAACCACCCCCTAGGAGGTACTATTAAAAACGGTGACATCTCTTTGCCTAAAACGAGTATCGGAACATTCAGCCAACTGAATGATGCTCATTTGCCTGAGCAGTCAGATCTAACTAATGATGAGATTAATTTACCCCAGGTAGAACAGCAAGAACTGTAATAAGATTTAAAAAAAAAAAAAAAAATGGCCAAAAGTTTCAAGGAATTTTTCAGAGCTTTATAACAACTTCTTCCACCACCCAGCACTTATCTCACATAAACATACATCATTTGCTGTCTTTTTTTTTTTTTTTTTTTTCTTTTTGAAGACAGACATCTGTGAAATACAGGGGTTAAAGCTCTTAGAACTAAAAGGTACCATATGCACAGGAAAATGACAAGTAAATAGAGGTAACATAGCTAGGATAAAGGACTGCAAATCACCTACACAGTATACACATAAGCACCAGGGATAACAAAGCCATCGGTCCTGGCAAGCTGGTGGGAAAAGATTTTTCAGAAATATCATTGAAAGCTTGTAAATTGTTAGTGCTGACCCAGAGGAGTGAAATCCTAACACGGACTTGATGAGAAGTCAATGTCAGAGGTCTCTGGAGCCACGTTACTGTCTCTGGAACTCTGTGCTCCTGCACACAGACGGCTGTGGCTGCTCAAGTGTGACTTCATGACTTTTTTCCTTAGAGGCATCTTCTGCCTCAGGTATGAATGCACAGTCGTAACTCTTGATCTGCTTCTGTCCATCTGTCACTTGCATGCGTCTTTGCTGGTTTGGAAAAGGCAAAAAAGAAAATCACCTAAAGCTCTGCCTGATGTTAGAAATCCTGATCCGACCTTAACCAGAGGTGGCAAAAATGAGCCCAACCAACCAACCAAAAAATCCGAAGCCAACTGAAATACTATGTTGCAGCCCAAAGAAAGATAAGGTAATATCTTTCCTGGGTCACCTCAGTTAAGTTTTCAGGTGCTATTTACCCCATGGGCTAGATGCATAAATAGGTGTTTGCATACTGGCAATGGGTTACTATTGTTTTAAATCCCAGTGTCAAAAAACAAAAACATAATAATCATAATCTTTTAAAAAGCACCAGTACAGGCAAATAATTCCATAATGAGGAATACTTCTTTATTTTTTTTTTAAACCCACAAATCACATTTGGAAAGCATAGGATCTGTCAAGACAATGGGATAATAAAACCACCAATAGAATTCTGCCCCAAGAGAAAAGGCAGAAAGGAGAAAGCAAGTTAAGAGTAGCTGTCTTTCACGTGCTTTTACAATACACGAAATGCTGCAAACGAGCAAACGAGGAGGCTAGGAATCTCATCCTGCCTCTCAGCAACGTGTGCCCTATTTTCCTCCTCATCCAGTTTAAAAAAAAAAGTAAATATGAATTATGTGCAAAAAAAAATGAGTAACTCGATATGGAAGAGCGAGGAAGACTATCTGATATGTAAGAAGACTCTGTGAAGAGACATTTGCTTTTTCTGTTGCTTCAAGTCATGTAAGTCACACCACGCAACTCAGGGAAATCACCCCTCAACCCACTTTGCTACATGTGGTACAAGTGTCTGTCTGCCTAGGGAAAAATCCAGCTCAAAGGTTTCCTAACCTGATGCTTTTCATCTGAAATTTACCCAGGAGGGATTTTTTTTTTTTTTTTCCTGTTTGAGAGGAGGCAAATGCTCTGAGCATTTGTACAGATGGCAACTATGAATTTAGTACTGAAAATACTAAAACATTAAGGATTCTCCAGTGAAGAGGAGCAGCCACACACACAACACACAGTGCCTTCCCTCACATCTGGTATCTCCAGAATGTCTGGATGTGTGAAATCGTAGCAGCAGGTAGCTGGACTTGAGCTATCTTACTCAAACCTTACCTCTGTACAACATTTTAATTGAAATCTATTAGATACCATGCTGGGTTTGGGCTTGGTCCAGATCAGTGGAAGCTAATTCGTAATGCATGTCCCTGCCTTTACATGATGCTGTCTGCAGATTTCAGAGAAATTTTACTGTTTGGTGGGAAGTCACAAGGATCCATAGACTCTCTTACATTAATGTGCCTTGACCTCTGAAGGAACCAACCAGGTCTTGAAAACTGCATTAAGCCAAGGAAATTCCCACAGCAAATAAAACATTTAGCCGTGTGGATCAGACATTTCTCTCAACCGCACAACGAAAACTCCAAGACCAAGAATGGCAAGTTAGCATCTCCTGTTTGGTCTAAACGAGTCCAACAGACTCATGATGAGCAGTCACCAGTATTGATGTATGAGAACTGGAATACACCATACTGAGTCCCGAGTTCTTTCACGGCAGCCAGCAAAACTTACTACTATGGATGGATGGATAGGTCCTTCCTCTTGACAAAGATGCTAGCATATATTGCAGCCTGTCGGATTCTAAGTAGAGTCAGAGAACACAAGAAAAAGGAACTGCAGAACTCTGGCCAACCAAGAGCCGTCTGTGCGGTCTTCAGCCAAGTCTCACATACAAGCAGCAATAACAGATACCGCTGAAGGCAGATATGCTTCAGACTAAGGTCTAAATGCTACGAATTCACTTGTCATTTGTAGGACCCCAAGAACACGCTTAACTGCTATGAACTTCACGAGTTCGAGCCACAATTTAAAGGGTAAGTACTGTGTATGGTCAAGGCATAACTAAAGCTGGCAGGTATCCGTGGGAGCAGTTCAGGACAGGTATGGAACACAGTCCAGGCAACAGATGAAACAGCCTACTGCTCCTCAAGCAAGGCAGAGAGCATGAGAAAGACACCCTACAGACCAAAAGCTGGATATGCAAACAGCTCAAGGAAAGAACAAATACCATACTATTAGCGTGTCAGAGTTCATTACACACGATGGTGTTGGACTACCTGTACTTAATTGACCTGACTTACTTCTAATGGTAAATAAAATCTGCTTTGTTCCTTCCAAGCTCATCATCGCACAAAGAGTAACAGCAGCTGCTGTTTTTGTAAGTGAGGCTTGTAGCCTTTTATACACCTATAAATCTACAAGCAAAAATCAACAGCCAGCTTCATTGCTTGGTTTTTCCATTCCATCCATTACCTGTCGTGAACATCGCGCAGCGAGGACTTCTCCAACACTGAAAATGACAAAACCTCACATATTCAAATACTAATATTCTAAATCTCGCAACGGTACCTCCTCACTGGAAGAACAAACCTATTTTCCTGTTCCTAAAGGACTACAGAGATGTTTGCAAGCAACAGTACAACCTCTGACTGCAACTTCAAAAGGGAAGGAAGTTTCTTTTTGGGAAAGAAACCATATTACAGAGGACAAAGTTCAGCACTATTCTTAATGAAAGAGTAATACTGATAAACAGTTTAACTTTAGAAATTATATTAGAGTAACAGATTTGATAAACAGTTGCATGAAACATTTATCAACATTGCTTCTTTTTCAAGGTGCTACTTCCATCATTTTTGCATATACAATGGGCAGCTGTTACTCTATTTTACTCATGAAAAACAAAAAAAAACATCACTCAACAGGTGTTCACCAGAAACAATGAACTTGACTTCCTGACACCAAATCTAATGCACAAAAGACTGACAATTACCTCATTTACTTGGCAGTTTCAAGACATCGTCCATCCCAGCTGTTACAAAGACTGCCACACAAACCACCTGAGCATCCCCCCCTGACCATACAGGACTCTACCTGACCCCCAAGCCATTCACACCTGTGTCTACATTAACAAGTAAGCCCCTAACTACACTGCCTGTCCACTCTTCCTCCTCACCCTGAAACTTCTGTTCACTAGCCCACAGGTCACATCAGCCTCACCGCAAGAAGGCGGCCTAGGCGAGTCACGGTCTTATTCCATATTCATCTTCACAACTCCTTACAACAGCGTAGGTGACAAACTTCCACTTCGGGACCATTCCGATTGTAAAAGCAGCATCTGTGACACCGAACTTCCCAAAAAACATACATTTGTGCTGATGAGTCCTTCTTTAGAGCTAGATGATCAAGCTTTTATTTGGAAAATCAATACAATTCCAGCCACAGCACTTTACAGTAAGTAAAATAAGGACAGCTCAACAAAACGCCACGTCTCAGTTACACACGCTGCTTTTGTGGGACAGCTCTTGCGACAGACAACACCCTCTCTCAACACCCATCATCTCTTAAGCCCGTACTTGATTGCCAAGCAGTCACAAGATCCCTGTGAGGAGTATCTGAGTCAGATTTGGTCCTTGGTACGCAACACATTCGGCAAAAGGTCGGAGACGGGAGCAGCAGGTTGTGTGAGAGTCCCGTGAAACTTG
Organism: Alectura lathami; assembly: GCA_013399715.1. Lineage (NCBI taxonomy): Eukaryota > Metazoa > Chordata > Aves > Galliformes > Megapodiidae > Alectura > Alectura lathami. The sequence continues at coordinate 5,551 of VXAV01010114.1, read as the reverse complement.
AGGACAACCAGTACAACGCCATGAACTGCAACCAGACAAACACTGAGTTCAGCATCCCCAGATGCAAGGGGAACGCTGCATTTGAGGCAGCTCTTCAAAAACCACCACAGGTTACTCCTAGTTACAAGCAGAATAACTCACCTAATTACACTCCTCTCAATAACAATAAGGGCTTCCATTTCAAATGTATTTTCACTCTTTCTCAACTCTTCTGGGAAGAAAATGTCATCTACACTGAGGTTTGACAGCAGTTCATAAATTACTTCATATTCAACATGCTTAAACATCTGTTTCAGACTAAATAAACTATATAGCCAACTATATGCACTGTTTTGTAAACCACTGCTAAAATATTCAGAAAGAGAACACTTGATAAAAATGAAAAGCATTTTAAGAAGGATGTGGAAAACGTCCCAACCTATAAAACTAAGGCGTTCTTCCAGTAAACAAAAACATACCAAAGCTTCACCTCTACTGCCTTACAGAAACACTCCTCATTTCTGAAATCAAAAAAGGATGCTAGCCCACTCTGAACAACCCTAGCTTGTGAAAATCATGTTTAGAGACAGTAACTTTGCAGGCCTTTCCTCCCTGAACAAAAACACTCCAGTGCGTTAACAATTCAAACACATACTTGGACAGAAGGTCTTGCTTGTTTTAGGGCACACTATAACAGAGACTATTAAACAGAGATGATTTTATATACGCATACATTCTAACAGAGATCTATTAAATAGATCGGGCATCTGTGCCATTCTCTGGGTACTGTGAACACAAGAAATAGGGCCACAGGAGTCACAGGTGAACGGGCACTCCATTAAGCCCCCACACGTACCAAGGGGACTGCTGCAGCAACGGGGATCATTACTGCTGACAGCACGCGAAAGAAATTCGCAGCAAGCTTCTGCCGTCTGGACGCTTTCAATTTCTGCGAAGCAAAGATCTGAAAGGAAATGGGACAAGCCCACAGTTACAAAGAGAACTCTTGCTGAAACACTAAAATGAAAAAAAAAAAAANAAAAAAAAAAAAAAAGGCAACAGTGGGGCTTCTTGTAATCCAAAAATCTTCTTCACATATCACTTTCATTTTCTAATTATCCTTTTCAATTAACATGCTGGCAAAATCTTTCCTTTAACTTTTCCTTTAACTTGTTTCATGTTTGACATGACTAGTCCTCTGTAGTAAAAAACTGTATCTACCAAGCAAAGCAAATGCTAAACAACTTCCAGGGAACATTCTAAACAGCCGCTACGGCACACCCAGAATTACCAACACTAGTCACAAGGACAGCCCTCTGATGAACAGCTACCAAGAGGAAGCAGACCAGCAACGGCAGATGGAAAACTGAATGAAAGCAGAACCAAGACCACAGCCACAGCTGACTTCTTTTTCATAAGACAGTCACGGTCCACACGACATAGGCAACAATGAAGAATGAAATCCAGATGGTTACAGTGGCATGAAGGCAACTAACAGAAAGGTTTAAAAACACACTTTCATAAAACAAAAAATATGGGAAACAAACACAACTTTCTTAGTTTAGTTTCTGCTTATTTATCTCCCTGTCTTCTGAAGTTCTGGATTTTTCAATATATTCATTAAGAAGAACAAATAATACTGTCAGTTTTGAACAGAATCACAGAATCATGATGGTAACAAATGATTTCTGAGGTGCTTTTTGAGGCTTAAAGCCCAGGAAGCTCATTAGAGCATCCCTTTAAGAGCAACTTCAGAGATGAGACAAAATTTTATTGAGGCTCAAGTACAGAAAATCAAGTTTCTCAGAACTGTCACAATAGAATTAATCATTTCTAAAAAAGACATCCACACATCCAAAGGCATTGGATCGTAATGGGTGATGTTGTCTGAAATTCCTACAATGACAAGCATCCTTTTGAAATCGTCCCGTTTACTCCAACATACCTCCGCTATCAGCAAATTCAACAATCCAAGGGAAACCGGCAAAATCCACGTAGAATCTGGTGCCGTGAGGTCTGTACACCACAGCGTTCCACGCGTCGCAAACTGTTCTTGAACTGAAACAGTCACATAAAGAAGATACGGAATTGAGTATGATTCTCTACCTCAAGTTAGGCAGAACTGTGCCACGTACTGCAGTTAAATCATCCAAGTTTCTAAGCGCATTTTATTCATGTACTAAATGCTATTAAATCAGAAATCTTTTTTTAAAACATGTCAAGGCAGTCTGCTATCAGTACAAGAGAAAAATGGTGAGAGATACAAGCGAGACGTTGGCTGGCTCATGGCAGCCACTGCTTCAGGTCAGCCAGTCATAAAATGAAAAAAACAGGCTGATCTGCAAAATTATTTCATAATCCAAAAGGAGAATATGGAGGATATGAAGTAATCCTATTTTTCTTAATATCACTTCACCTTTTCTTTTTTCTTTTTTTTTTTTTTTTTAGAATAACAAGTTGTTGCTCTAAAATGTCAAAATACCTTTTTTTTTTGTTACAAACCCTGAACATTCACCTTGCTTATAGTTTTTACAAGCAACTTCACACATAACAAATAAATACAGAATAACATCGAACATACCGTTGCATGGGTGGCATTACTTCCTACCTATGCTTAGAAATCCAAAGACATTTTTTTTTTTTCTAGTGACTGTCTTCAGTAGACCACAAAATAATCAGATGTCTGTATGGCCTAACGAAATGTTTCACATTGTTCCCAGAGCTCAGATCCCAAAGCTGCTTTTAACAGGCATCCCACAGCTCACAGCTCCATTACAAATACTGAGAGGAGATAAGCTGAAGTCAGCCAAGTGTTTACACAGCTCTGGATGCTGTTGTCACCTGCTGAAACAGTTCAAAAGAAAAGCACAGGCCTGGTCTGGACACAAGCTCCTTGATTAAACAAACCGTGGTCTACTCTAGCACACACGTACAACGCACCTATTCCAAAGGTCTGAAATCCACTTATCAGATATTCATCTATGCTTAAACTATACTGTGTTCAAAAACTTAATCGCAGTTTTTAGATCAGCTTTTATGTGAGACTCAGGAGATCGTTTCTAAATAAACGTCTGTAAAAAAAACAAACTGAATGCACTGTTCTGAGTGCATCTGTTCAGATGGATCACCTGCTGAGCCCAAGGCATCAACGCTGCAGTTGCGTAAAGCGAGGGACACGCAGACCCACATTGGAAGCTGTACCCACACCAACAGAGTGGCTTTGGATGGACGGCAGTTATCTCGAATGTACAGTTCTGTAACAATCCTCCGCAGGTTCTTCTTAAAACGGAACCTTTTAGAAAGGAAAGGATTAAAGCAACAAACACAAAAACCTCTTACAATGCATGTTACAGAATAACTTCTTAAACTCTAAAACATCAATTCCAAAGGCCGCATGGCAGCTTGACTTACTTCGGTGTAAATCCAGAAAAAAAACTGAAGTGTTTTTAGTTTAAACATGCCTCCCTTACTCTCTCCTTTGCCAGCCCCCTTCCCTCTCAACTTACAGCCCTGTTCATATAAACAGCTTTTCAGACCACGTTTTTCACAGCATCAGTAGCTGGCAGTAACTTGGCTGACAGCTCCTTCTGTGGTGCCTGTTGTCTGAACATTTTCCCAACACACACATCATCGGCCAGTTCAGCAGTCTTCAGTGCCTACTGCTACCGCATAGGGTGCAGTAAAAAAACAGTAAGGAAATCTAACTCTAGGGCAAGTGCAGAACCCTTCTGCAAGGGCACTGTCGGCAGGCCTTCTTTCCCACCGCCCCTCTGGAATAGATTGCTATGGTATATGCGATCATCATCTTACCTGGCAACCTTTTCAGACCAACCCAGTTGCTTTCCACGAACAGAAACTTCATAGCAAAGCTACTCGGCTAGATTTTTAATCTCAGGCTGCAGATTTTCCAGCTAGCTAAAGAAAAGGAAACATGTTTATGAACAGACCAAGGGTTCCATGCAACAAGGCTTCCTCTCCTCACCTCACCCTATGGATACATTCAAAAGGACCGTGAAGGACAGGACACAAACCTGTGAACACGCTTATCAGTAGACAAAAGGAAGGTGTGAGAACACCAATGAACAGTATTTACCACAGCAAACAAATACACCAATAAAAGCCAATCGGTATTATATTCTGTTCTGAAGGAGCACACTTCTGTGTTCATATAGAGGATCATGACCAGATGTTGTACATAACCAAAAGGCTCAAATATATTTAAAGCCTCAGCAGAACACAACTGTGCAACCTTTCAAATTAGTGTCCTGAGGAATAAGAACAAACCCCATTGTGCAACAGTACAATATTCACTTCCGCAGCCAAAAAAAGTAAAAAAAAAAAAAAAAAAAAAGGGGCAGTTTTAGGGAATAACTTAACACTCCAATAAAAGAAAACTGCAGCTCTTTTGCCATAACAATTTTTGAGTTACAGTCACTGAAGAACTGTCTGAGAAACAGCTGCCTTGATCAGTCTGACCTTTCACAACACAATCTCACAGAATGTATACTCGTGGGGAAGGACGTTGGGCTGTTGGAGCACGTCCAGAGGGGGCCCCAAAAACGATCAGAGGGCTGGAGCACCTCTCCTGTGAGGAAAGGCTGAGGGAGCTGGGATTGTTCAGCCTGGAGGAGAGAAGGCTCTGGGGAGACCTCACCGCAGCCTTCCAGTACCTGAAGGGAACTTGTAAACAGAAGGGAGAGTGACTTTTTACACGGTCCTACAGTGACAGGACAAGAAGGAATGTTTTAAACTAGAAGAGGGGAGATTTAGGTCAGATGTGAGGAGGAAATGCTTTACCTAGAGGGAGGTGAGGCCCTGGCCCACGCTGCCCAGAGCAGCTGTGGGTGCCCCATCCCTGGGGGTGCTCGAGGCCAGGCTGGGTGGGCCCGAGGCAGACTGACCCAGTGGGCAGCAGCCAGCCCACGGCAGGGGCAGGAACCAGGGGAGCTTTCGGGTCCCTCCCAGCCCAAGCCTTTCTGTGATTCTGTGAATTAAAACCTCACTGATTCCAAATGATACTTGAGCTCTGGCAGCTGTGAGGCACCATCCTAGGATCCCAACGAACTGGCCAAAAAAGTATGTACAGACAAGGATAAATACCCAATTTCACACCACAGAACTCAAGAGGCTTCTTTATGACAGCAGGGGCAGCACAGAAGCTCTTCATGCAACTTTTGAGAAAGCAAAAAATAGGTGTTTAGAAGCTACTGAAGGTTACCATACACTACACTTGTAATGGAGCAACACCCCCGGTTTTGATTAACACAGCGGGTCACAGACAGCACCTTGCACACATCATTTAACTCCCAACTAAAGCACCTGAACTTCCACGCAGCCACCGTGGCAAAGCATACACCCGCTTTTCAGCTCATCAGGCTTCACGTGCCTGAGGAAAAACCCACGCGCATCCCAAACCACAGAAAAACCTTCCTTCCAGCCCCAGCGCCCTGCACCACGCGGCCCAGCGGCGCAAGGAGACGCCCGGCGACGGCGGGCAGAGCGGCCAGCACCGCAGGACGGCAGTTCCGCGGCCAGGGGCCAGCGCTCCGTGAACCGCGCTAGCCTCGCGTGA
>VXAV01010113.1:258466-270072 GCA_013399715.1 Alectura lathami | reverse complement strand
CACTGCTGGCTCGTGTTCAGCTGGCTTTTGACTGTCTCCCCCATATCCTTTTCTGTCTGCACAGCTTTTCAACCACTCGGCCTGTAGCGTTGTTTGGGGTTGTTGTGACCAAAGTGCAGGACCCAACACTTGGTCTTGTTGAATCTCATGCAATTGGCCTCAGCCCATCAATCCAGCCTGCCCAGATCCCTCTGTAGAGCCTTCCTTCCCTCAGGCAGATCAACACCTCCTCCCAGCTTGGTGTTGTCCACAAATTTACTGAGGGTGCACTCAATCCCTTCATCCAGATGATCAATAAAGACATAAAACAGGACCGGCCCCAGTACTGACCCCTGGTGAACACTGCTCATGACTGGTCAACAGCTAGATTCAAATCCATTCACCACTGCTCTCTGGGCCCAGCCATCCAGACAGTTTTTTACCCATTGAAGTGTACACGTGTCCAAGCCATGGGCTGCCAGCTTCTTCAGGAGAATGCTTTGGCAGACAAAGTCAAATGCCTTTCTGAAGTCTAGGTAGACTACGTCTACAGCCTTTCTTCCCCTCATCCACCAGGCTGGTCACCTGGTCATAGAAGGAGGTGAAGTGTTCAATTTGTAGCACAAGGTTTGTATAATAATTAGAAGATATTGTTATCTGCCAGATTTTATCCAAACGTTCTCTGGAAACATCTCTAGAAAAGGTTTGTCTTTCTCACTCTAACTATCAAATCCTGAGTTCCTTACAAATTTTTTTTTTCGCTGATGGAGCTGGGAAGACAGAGACACTTGAGGACAATGAGTTCTCCCTTCTACCAATACTTTTTTTTGGGGGGAAGCTTGTGCTCAGAACAAGCTCTGATTGACTGCTTGTTCTTCTTGTTGTTAATAAACATTTCATAATGGCTTCTGAAGTTAGCAGACACTTGGAGGGCTGAAGATTGTTTCTGCAGAGCTCATGCAAGGGGCCAAAAAGACAGTATATTAGCAACAGTTTGTTAATGTTTTACCTCCACTGATGATCAGAGATTTTTTGGAATCTGCACTGAAACATATTAGCTTTAAAGTATGTACCTATGACTTATATTCTGCAATGTATTAATAGTTATATTTGTATTAACTGTAAGTAGGAGGCAGCAGTGATGCACTTTTGACCCCAAAAACATCATTCTGAGATACTTATTGCAGCAGAATACCTGGTGCAGCAGAAGTAATCCTTTAATATTTAATTCCTCTTTACTACTGTGAAATCAATTTGTCAACAGATATATTTATTTATTTTGTGTTCCTTTGTTGATATGGGAATAATGTGGATATTCTTCAACAATAAATAATCAGGCAAAAAAAATATTCTTTAAAATAACATCTATTCAGTCATAGCTCAGCACTTCAATTTCATATTAAATTTCATTCTCTTAGTGACTTAACCCATCAGTTTAAAGAATAAAAAAGTATCATAACATGGTGCCAGATTTAAGTCCACTAGTGCAGATGTGTGACTTGCACTCAGTGACAGAACCAACTGTTATTAAAGGTCCTATGACTGTATGACCCTTTGAGCTAAATTTATCACAGATACTTTTCCACTCTTTGAGGTTAACTTTTATGATTCTGCAGAACTCTTACAAAAGCTCCTGTGTTAACCAGTAGATTATATTTGAAAGATAGATGCCAGAAAATATGAAGAACAGAGTGCTTAGCATGAAACCTTATTAACATTCCTTCTGCTGCTGTGGAGCTCTTTATGTTCAGATGACTAGCACAAGCCTTCAGGGCAGTTAGGATCTTTCCTGTTGATATACGGTGTCATTGGTAATTCATTTTATTGTTTTGTTTGAAAGTGCAAAGGTTTCAGAGAGCTTTACACACTTTACACACATTTTTGTTTGATGTATGGTTTGGTATTTAAATGCAGGACCTGTTCATCATGCTTTCCTTCTATTTGTCAAGCCTGTATACATTTTATGAATAAAACTTTTACTGCTTTCTTTCATTATTAATCAAGCTATACTACTGTGAAAAGTAGTGTGCTGCAGAACTTCTAAACACTTTACAAAGGAATGGCTATTACGCATGTAACCACTTGTTGAGCAATCACTCTGCTCTGTCAGTTTTAAAAAAAGTAAAATAGTTTAGATTAAATACATTTTATAATTTGTCTATTCACTACCCAGTTCCCTGCATTGTCATTTTTCCTCTGTTAACACTGAAATTGTCAAATTACACTAAAATTCCCTAAAAGGAATTCACTCTGAAAGCTCTTACGATAAGTTTTTGGCTAGATATTATAAATGCAAGTTTAGTTGTTCGTAATGCCTAACAGTGTACTTGTTATAACAGGAAAAAATCTCCTTCTGCAGTATAAGAGAGAGGACGTTGTGTTAGAGTTCTTTAACCAAGGTATTTTGTCCTTCACCAACTTACAACAATAGCTCTGTGTGTGTGTTTGACTTTAACAGTCAACAAGGAATTTTATTTTTACTGAACTTCCTCACAGTGTTTTGAATTTCTTTCAGAGAGGGAATGCTTTCTTGTGAAGCTAAACAATAGTGCTTATTCACAGTATCTAGTAGAGGCAAGTGTTAGGAGAAAAGGAAAAAGGGAAGAATTACATTTCTAGGTAAGACTTCTAGTTAACTTGGAATGAAAGATCTTTGTTCCTTACTTTACTCTGCAGAGATTATTTTATCTAGCAAGCCTCTAAATGGAAATCCCCTACAAGCTCACAAGCATTACTGTACCTTACGTTGGTCTTTTCCTTTCATTCTTTGTACATTGGCATTATTCTTTTTTTTTTTCCTTTTTTTTTTATCCTTTTTTTTTTTTAATGTGATTGACCTTTAAACCTGTTGTTATCAGCCTGCAAGAAAGAGATAGAGACTCTTTTCAGCTGCCTTGTTTCCCATGTGACCTACGGGGAGAATAGATTCAAAATAGACTAGTTCCTCCCAGGGCAATACAAGGCAGAAGAGAAAAGCACTGTCATTTCCGAACAGCACAGTGCTAGAGTAAATTCAGTGTGAAAAAGGAAGGAGTTGCAGTGCGTTAGAATTCTTCTTCTGGAGCCTGGATTATTACAGGAAAAGCATGTGAAGGATTTTTAAAAAGAAGATTTTAAAACACACTTTGAAATGGAGTACTTTGAGCTTTATAAGGAGAACTGATGTTTGAATGCTAGAAAACCTGGAGGAATTTTTCCAAAATGAGCATTGTTATGAAGCCAAGATCCCGGTCTACTAGCTCCTTAAGGACTGTCGAGGCAATGTGGTAATGTGTTTTTTTCTTCCAAGTTTCACTTCTTACTAAGAGGACACAGATGTGTCCCAAGAAAGCCACAGGGTTTAACTTTTATTTGATAGATTTTGCATGGTTATCGAAGTTGTTTAGCTGTTTCACAATTAATACTAAGAAAAAATATGTAGTGTTTCTTTGTACAGTACTGTGTGTTTAGTATTTTTAACGAGACATTACATAAGTTTTTCCCATTGATTAATCATTTTCAGTTCTTGCACTTACAGATACTTTCTAAAAAACTTCAGTATATTTACTTCAGTAACACAGTTATCATATACAGCTTGCGGTTCTAGAGGCTAGAGGGTGAAATGAAGCTGTAGTTTGCATGGTCTATTTTGGAATCCTTACATGTCGTTCTGCTGCATAAATGGGCATAGAGATAGGTATACTGGGAGGAGACAGACTTCACAGGGGCATGAGTGAGAGACTGCTGTGTTATGCTTCATGTATATATTCTCTACTCACAGGCTCGGAGGAGCAGAAGCAGATTGTAATAGTGATCCGTGTGTATGATTTTCTAGGTATTTTTTTTTCAATTAGCAATTGTCTTTAATAATTTTTTATTGAGAACTGTCTGCTTTGTATAGCTTAATAAGTACAGACAGGACAATTTTCTATTAGGTACATAAAATAAATTTGGTCTTTTAATATCTCCCACATTTTTTTCTCTTTTTTTTTTTTTTTGTTAAATAAAACCAATATCATTTTTATAAACAAATAATAGACTAATTCTTCATTACTATATAACTGGTATAAAACAATGTATTTTAAAATATAACTTTTGTTTGGAAATAAGTGTCTGATGTTTTGATGTGGGATAGAATAATAACTAAACTCTGAGCAAATATATTAACATAATTCAAAATTAGCTTATTAAAGATTTATGTTTCAAATGGTCCTGGATTAAATCATTCCAGGTCATGTCAGTACTATCATTAAAGTTTGTAATTTCTTCCAGTTGTCTTTTAACTAAGAACATCTTGCAGTAAAAGAAAAAACTGCAGTACTCCTACTAAAGAGTAATCTGAGTTCTCAGAAGTTGCTAAGGAAGAGTTTTGCTGAAACAACTGCAATAAAAAGTGTCTTATTATCTTTATTAAAATGTAGTAAAGAAATAATAAAATGCTAGTGAACTATACATGGCTAAAGTGTTACGCTATGCCACTACTAAAACAATAATGTGTGGAACTGTTACAATAAACTGCGTGTCTCTAAGGTGGTGAGCTAAAACGTGCATGCCATAATGTTTATGTAAAAATAAGCAAGTGGATCAATACCTTTCTGATTAATTCATCTTCCCTGCAATTATATATTTTTGACTGTTTCTTCTGAGTCATGCAGTAAAAAAAAAGTCCTCTGAGCTGATATGTGCAGGCTGGTATGACCACCGGGTATTGTCTAAAATAGCTGCCTGAGTCCTTTTTGCCAACTCCTTTAGTTAGCAAATTGATCTGGTGGGTGAGAATCCATTTTCTGCAAATCAAGTGTCATCTCCCACCCTGCAGTTTGGAAACATTACCTGAGCTGGGGACAAGTCTGACAGGGAGATCCTTGAAGCTGTCTAGATGAGGTACATGCAGTTCTCTGACATTGTGCAGATGGGCCAGGCAAGCCCTGCCCAAGTGGGAGACTGAGGGAGGAGTGGGAAGGGAAGGGAAGGGAAGGGAAGGGAAGGAGCCAGAATCCCCTCCATGTTCAGCCCCATCCTGGCAGCCAGGGAGACTTCATGGTGGGCCTTGAGCAGGGCTGGACTCCATGTCACCTGCTTGAGTTGGCCTGGGGTTTTTAACAGTCAGACTTTTGAGTCAGTGAGTTTGACTCCATGGGTCACAGCCATTCCAAGTGTTTGATGGGGCAGAATACCAACACAACAACCTCACAACCCCGCCACAATCTTAAACCAGAATGCTGAGGCAAAGATAATGTGATAATATGATAAGGTCAGATAATGTGATGGCTATTCAGGCTAGGAGGCAGGGAGGACTACAGCATGTAATTCTCCTTATCTGTTAACATGACACCGCAATGCTACTGTGTGTTGGAGGAGGAGGAGGAGGAGGAGGGGTGAGGAGAAGGTGGGAGACTGCAAAAAGAAATGAAAATCACAATGGGGTTTTGGGTTCCCAGTCCCACAGGACTGAGTCACAAGGTTGTACTGAAGCATGAATATCCCTCTTGCAAGGGTTTGAGATAAATGATCCCAAGATATTAATGCAGGGCATTTTTCCATTTGAATAATTTTCCCATGAAGAACAGAATCTAGGCTCCCAATATGCCTGGAGACCAGTGAGAGGATGGGTGGAAAAGAGACAAGGCAGAGAAATCTCTGTTCTCAGTTCCCTGAAATCACACTGACCATCAGTCCAAAGCAAGACAAGAACATCACTGTATATAGTAAAAACACGTTATTTTCTGTGTCAATATTAAAAAGCATCTGAAGGGTATCACCCACTGTTAGTGGGTATACTAGGCAGCTCTGAGGAGGTTCAGGTGTGCCCAGCTGAAAAGCTGTGCTGATGTTTTGCCTCATGAGCTGGCTGGCTCAGCTGGGGCTGGCTGCTGCTCCACAAGATAGTGGAGTCTGGAGGCAAACCTGGAGTATAAGCAGATGGTTGCTTTTATGCAAAATAATGAGGAAAGTGATTTATTTAAAGGTAATTACCTATTAATCTAATGTTGCTTAACTCTGCTGCCCATTCCTAACTTCAGGATGTGATTGTGAATTGTGTTTGTGAATCAGAACATTTTTGAGCAACAATCTGGAACAGAAAAAATGTAGCACAGACTTTTCAGTGGCAGAAGACTGATTTGTCTTTCTGTTCCTGAGAAGAAATAACAAAGTAATATGGAAATTCACTGTAACATAAAACCTCAGTAGCAAGCGTAGTAAAATAAGTATTTAACTCTGTTTCCTTGACTATTGACCACTACAGATTATAGGAGCAGTGGAATGAGAATGCATTCCACAGAAACACATATTTTGTTTTTTAAGGGTTTGGGGTTTTTTTGATTAATTGAGTTTTTTTTGTTGTTGTTTCATTTTTTAATGATTAAAAAGTTTGAAAGTGTCAAAAATATTATTTTGGAGGAAATGAAGTACAATTTTGCAAGCTTAAGGAAGGAACTAATGTCAAGTCAAGCAAATAGCCAGCGGGTTTAGACAACAGCATACCAACTGGAAAATGTGCAACTGATCAGATATTAGAACTTCTTTATTTTTTTCACGATGAAGATAATTACCCAAAGGATCTAATAAGTCTCTGGAATATTGCTAGCTTTTTACCACAATTCTTTCTGCAACATATCAGGTGCTTCTGGATTGGTAGTTATCTATTTACTGTGTGGGTTGGCTTTCCTCTGTCTTTATTTATTTTTTATTACATATGCCATTTCATGCTTTCCTGGTTTCTGGATCCTACAGTTGGCTGATCTGCAAAGGGCACATACCAGCCTTCCTTCTGTCCTCAGAACACAGGCTTTCGATGACTGAGTTTGTATGTTCTGTAAAGCAATATTTAACCCCACAAGTCAGTAATACTGTTTGTCTGTGATATAAGGAAGTCTGGAAGATTGGAAGTTGCTGAAGGTTGTTGTGAGGTATAACTTTCTCAATGTATCACATATTAATGGGTAAGTGGAACAAACTGTATTGGATGAGTTTTTCCTGCTTGTATGCTTAATGTGTAGATCACAATAGAGATTCTAATGAAAGTTTTATTGAATGGAGACAAGAAAACACTTGTGGCCTGATATCACTGGGGCAGAGGAGCTAACACAGAATGACTGGATGGGATCCGGCAGTGCTGACATGAGGTAGCCTCCTAAACCTAAACATTGTACAATGTGCGACCCTGCCATGAGCATATCCCAGTCTTCTGGTACTCAAGCCTGTGGCATGAGGAAGGAGTGGCTATGTTACATTGGTTAAAGACTGGGTAGCCTTGAATAGCTCAAATTCTTGGTGGTAACTGCTTGGTGCTAGCAAGCCTGTGGCCAGTATAGAGATGATAAAGATATACATCTAATAGTATTGAATGTGGCATCAGGCCTCTGTAATAGCTGCCTTTCAGAATGGGAATCCCAGTTCTGGGGAGATCAACAGCAAAAACAGGATATTTCTGAAGGAGGATTTGTAGAACAGTAAATAAATGCTATTGTGAATTATATTAACAGCATGCAAAACATTAGGGTGTTGAAGAGATCAGACTTTTGTATTCCTGGACCAGATTAATGTGTTGTGTTTTTTTTTTTTTTTCTCTCCAGTATTATGTTTTTCTGTAGGAGGTGGGTGCTTGTCATTGGTGATATTGCCTGTCCCTGTTGCCATAGCATATGAAACCACTCTGGAAGAAACGTGTTGGGACATCACTTAATTTTCAATTGCACTTTAAGTAACTAAAGAGGTTAAATATAGTCCATTTTGAAAGCTCAAAGCAAGCTACACACAGCATCTAAACTCATGGAGTTGCTGAAGTAGTAAATGTCATATGCAGAATTGGGAGACTGGTAAACGCTGAACAAAGCCTGAAAGCTAAAGATGACCTTTACTGCATGAATTTTGACTTTGTTGGAATTCATAGCTTATCTCATTTATTAGAATAGGCCTTCATAAGCAGCATGGTCCCCAAATCATGAAATCCATAGAAATTTCTAGTGGTATATGTGCTTTCATTGATTCTTCCAGTCTGTCCTAATGAGGAAGCCTGCACAGTCAGCATTGCACTATTTCCTAGATTGTGATACGCTAAAGTTATGTTTTTATGAAACGAAATGGGAACAAAACCTATTTTCTACAGTGAGTTAAGGGTGATGCTCAAGGTGATCAGATGTCAGTGGGTGTGACCCGTGGTCTACCTAGCTGAATATTGTCTTCATCAGTGGTAACAGAAGAACATAGCCTGTCCAGTTTCTGCTGTTGCATTAGGGATATAGAGTTAATTCTTGCCTATTTCTGTGAAAGCCCATCTATAGACCTGTTTTCCACAGATTTGTCTAATCTCTTTTTTGAATTTGCTAGTACAGTCTTCCTCCACAGCCTTCTAACTACATTACAAGCTGAGTAAGAAAGTGCTTTTTATTGTGCTTCCAACTGGCATCCTATTAGTTTCAACAGGTGTCCCTTAGTTCTGTCATTATGGCATTTGGTGAAAGATACTGAATTCACTTTATTCACCAACTTCACGATTTGTAAAGCTCAGTCATAACCTCCTCAGCATTTTCATGTCAAAACTGAAGAGTTGTAGCCTTCTTAGTCTTCCCTAATAAGGCCGCTGCTAAATCCGTTGGTCATCTTAGCTGCCAATCTTTGTATTTCCTCAAGCATGACTATGTCCTTGAAATATAGAGACAGGACCGCACACATTACTAAAGACTTGTGCATACCAAGGTTTTTATATAGTGACAAAATTAAGACTGTTTTTTTAATTATTATTAATTACCCCTGCTGATGATGCCCATTATATTGTTAGCTTAGCTTTCTGTTACAAGTGATTTTGGAGAATCATTTGTTTTTTCTTGCCAATACAATCTTTTGGCATGGTCTCATTTCTGCATTTTTCTACAGCAGAAGTATTAGCCTTGCCAACATAAAACCAATTGCTTTAATATGAATGTGATAAGAACTGCTGTCTTGAAATAATAAATGTTTTTTAAACAAATAAAAGTATTGCAGTCCATGCCAGACAGAACAAATGGCAATTTGACTCCAGCAAAGAAAGGGCACTTACTCACAGATGCACTGTTTCAGGCTACATCAATCTATCCAGAAAAACATACGTTATATTCTTTCCTCAGTGCATGCAAGCATATGAAGTAGTTGTTTGCCATTCACTTTAGTGTCCAAACAATCCACACTCAATTTTGCTGGAGAGACAATTTTGCCTTTAGAGCTCAGTTTGTCCTCACATCTTCTCCCTGTGCACATATGTAGATTAGCTGGTCATAGACAAAGCTCTGTTCAAATTTAACCAGGTCATGAGACTAGCAAGGATGAGGCACTTCATTTTCTGTCCCTAGCATTAAACAAGGAAGAATGTAGCAAGCTTCATGGGCAGCTCACTCTAGATGACCAAAAGCTTATTTGCAGATAGTTCAGCTGTGGCTAAGAGGTAGCCCAAGTGCCCAAGTCTAGATCAATACTGAGGTATCCCGAAGTACCTAGAAGTATTCTTTCTTTTATTCCCTTCCATTACACCATGACTGAGCTAGTTGGCTGCAGTTTGTTCTAAGACGAGAGAAACATTTATTCCAATACACTTTCCTGAGAAGCACAGTTTCATTGTAAGATGTAACAGGCCAGATTCAGCTCTCTGAAAGGTAGATGTCTGCCTTGTCTACCATGACAGACATGAGTTTACCTGAAGCTGTAGCCTCACACTCTCAGTGGACATAAACACTTGCTTGTATCACCTGTTTTAGATGTCTGTCTGAGGAGATGTGCTCTTGATGCCACTGATTTTGTCAGCAAAACCTCCGCTTAGTATGTGTAATAAATAGAAATGGAATATGGGCAATTTAATGTGAAAAGACAGTGTTATAAAACTGCACTGCTTGTAGTGTATATGACTGAATGAAGTGCATCACACTGCTGTAACTTACACCTTTTGTCTTAATAGTTTGTAATATTATCACTATCATCTCCAGCCATCCTAAGATGTGTCTGAATTAAATTGCATGTGTAAATGCTATTTGCTTCTTCCTGTCCTAACTTTTGCTTTAGTCAAGTCTTTTTCATTCAGAAAAATGTATCTACTTCTATTATTTTCTGCTTGGTATAGTTCTAGACATCTTTGTACAAATCTAAGTCTTACAGTCATATGAAATTCTCAGACCTCACGTTTAAAACCATGAGGTTCAATGTTGATAGAAAAGGTTGTAAATTTGAATCCAAAAGTCCAAAAATTTCAAAATGAGAAAGAGATCTGTTATCTGTTTTTAAAATCTCACCATTTGAAAGACAATAGTGTCATTCTTGGATACTTACTTTTTGTTGAATGCAGAAAAGAAAAGCACCAATCATGTCTTATTGTATTCAGGTGCATATCAAAATCTCCATATAGGCAAGAACCATAAGAATTATAGCCCTGATCAAATCAGGCTATAATAATATCTTCCAGATGGACCACAAAGTTTGGTCCCAGGCACCACTACCCTCAGCAGGTAGAGAAGTCATGTTCTCATTGCGAGGCTGCAATCACTTATATGCCCATGGGCTTGCACAGCTGTCCTGCTAGGTAAAAATGTATCTGCAATGGGGCAAATACACCTAAACTGCTAGTTAGAGGCACGAGTTTTCACTTATGCTGTAATAGTAAATGCAGAAAACTCTGTATGTCCAGAGAACCTTTCAGAAAATCTGGAGTGCCATACCAACACACGTATGTCCTCCGTGCGGCCCTCTGGGCCAGTGACTCTCTAGGGAATCTCACTTCCACACTTGGACATCTGTGAAAATCCCTGCTGTAAGTCTTCTCCATGTAATTTGTAAACAAAATGTTTTTCAAGTTTCTCCAAATGGTGTTGGCAACTTTTAGAGAACAAAAACCATCTTTTTATTTTGTTTATTTGTTCTTATTCTTGATTCACGTGTGTATTTACTTCTCATGTTTTGTATAAAGATGTTGTGATAAGGCCTTTATCTGCTGTGGTTTCATGCTGATAGGAAAAAGGAAATACAGAGGAAGGATGTCTGATAGACTGAAATGTCATTTCCCAAATGCTAGATAGATCTCATCCAATTCATCATTCTTAGTCTGTTATGTCTGAAACTGCATCAAAAATTGTCAGCAGGTGTAGCTCTGGCTTGTAGAAAGAAATATGATGAATTAAATGTTAGCATTTAAAAGTCAAAAAGCTTGCATTTGCTGTACGAATGCAGGACATCTATTTGAGCTACATCTGACAGATTCAGTAACGGTAAAATTAAGCATGTTCATTTATGAACATTTACAATGAACGAAAATGACAAGCCAAAGAACAACAGTAGTATCAATGTATCTGCTGGTAGATGTTCTGGCTCTACTCATCAGCTGACATTTTTCAGTAGTAGAGGCCATGTAAGTCTCTTTTTGTTACTGTTCTTATGTACTTCATTGGATACCAGACGGAAACTCACCCTAAGAAAGCTGATGACGGACAGAGTGAGAAACTAAACACGCTTTCTTTCAGACTGGAAATGAAACGAAGGCCCGGAAGGGATCCCTTGCTTAAGCTGGAGGACCAAGATCCGTTTTCCGCCTGCTTCCGTTGTAACACAAAGTTGCTTATAAGCATATTCAGTGATGTGAAAGCGGTTAAAAATATACAAAGGACTGCTCCAGTTGAGCATGCTTATGT
>VXAV01010113.1:210848-248068 GCA_013399715.1 Alectura lathami | reverse complement strand
TAGGCGGCCTTTAAGGGTCCCTTCCAGCTCAGATCTTCTATGATTCTATGATTTTGTGTTATGGGGGACCGTGTCACAGGCCTTCCTGAAGTCCATACAGATGACATCAGTGGCTCTTCCCTTGTCCACTGATGCAGTTACGCCATCGTAGAAGGCCACTAGGTTGGTCGTGCAGGACTTGCCCTTGGTGAAGCCATGCTGATTGTCTAGCATCACCTCCCTGTCTTCCATGTGCCTTAGCACAGCTGCCAGGAGGATCTGTTCCATGATCTTCCGAGGCACAGAGGTGAGGCTGACAGGTCGGTAGTTCCCTGGGTTGTCCTTTCTACCCTTTTTAAAAGTGGGTGTGACACTGTGCTACTTCCAGTCATATAAGGTGGAAAATCATCAGTCCTGTGGATACTGTGCTTCTAGGATTAATTGGGTATGATTTTTAGCTTTCTTTACCTTAGATTCAAAAAGAGCTCTGATTTTTTCAATATTTTCTGTTGATTTCCTCATGCAGACCTTGACCACAGATTTTACCAGAAGCCTTGGGGAAACCAGTTAGTGTGGTGGCTTTTTCTTATTATATAAAAATGGGAAAACAGATCCTGGTAGGATTATGAGGTAGAAAAACCATACACTGCAACTTCAAATGAATAGAAGCCTGAAGAGATTCCAAATATCTTGGAAATTATGTTGCATATTGTTTCTCCCATGTTTTTCATTTTGCATTCTTAATACACTGCAATAAGACAAATATTTCACCTTCAGAGAGCCATTAAAGCATTGAATCTATGTAACAGTAGCTGGAATCTGGGATTCATTTCTATATGTCATATTAGTACAAAGATGTTCACTTGCAACAACCAAGTTCAGAGAGCAAAGATTGCTGGGCAAAGGACGATCATCCCAAGGAAAGATTAAAAGGAATCATAAAAAGAGTCCTAGTGTGGCTGAGTAGAAGTAAATTGATTTAATATATGTAACAAAGCCTTTAAAGGCTTGTATTTCAAATACGCAGAATTTGTCACTAGAAATAGTGAGGTACCGTTACACTTTGAATTAAGTGTCATGAGACTATTTACAAATTAAAATCCCCAAAAATAAGGAATAGTCATCACAGGATGCTCCTGGCTTGGAAACTTCCTAACAAAACATGCAACAGTTTGTTTAGACGGACTGGCTGCATTTCCTAAGCCTCCTGCTAAAAAATCATGAGATGAAAGCTCAGACAGTTGGAGTTCCTTGAGTAGACTAATTCTTATAAATTTTTCTCTTCAGTGTATTTTCTGTCCTATTTGCTTTCTACTAGTCTGTTCTCTGGACTTTTAATATTAGTATTAAGCCTTGTTACAATATAAATTTTTAAATTTCTAAAAACAAGTATGTGGAGAGCAAAAGCCAAGTTCTGCTGTTGAGAGGAAATTACATGATATGACAATTTCTTCTTATGCTTGCAGTCTTGAAACTGGAGAATTTATCCACAGTGCATCTAAAAATGGAGTTAATCATAGGGCTTTCTTGCTGAATCGCTGGAAACCCAAAACCACAAGCGGGTAGTTGGCTTGAATTCTTGAATCTACTGTGGCAGAAGAAAATTCAGGTGTAGATAATATGTTCTTTTTATTATCATTTGCTTACAACTCACTGAATATACATAAAACAAGAAAGGTAATAGTTTTTGTTAACTTCGTTGTAGACAAAAAAAAATACCAGTTACATCATATGTAAACGATTTTTTCTTCAAATGTGGAGTGATTATAGGATGTTTCTTCTAAATTAACAGTATTTCTCTCTCTTTATTTTTCCCCCTCTCATTTCCTTCAGGTCTTTAGTTTTTGTTTTTTTGTTTGTTTCTGATGCTGCAAATTAACCTGTTCAACATCTACGATTCAGTTGTAGGCTATGGCAGGGGCTGATTACTGACAACTTATCTCTTTCTTATAAAGAAAATACTACTTTTTCTTCATTATTAAACTCTGGAAAACTTCGTCTGGCAACAGTGGAGACAGCCCAGTCAGCTGTTGTCTGAATTTAATCCTTAGTTTATTAATAAGAAATAAAAAAGCCCAAGAGAAAACAAAAATACATAATCAAAGTATTTGTCTTGTCTAGCTAATTTGTGTAATGTCTAAAATCAGTATTTCACAAAGAAGTGATAGTTGTGATTTGGTGTATTAACAAAACTTTTGACTGACTTACAGTTTGATTCATTGAATTCTGTGAATATATTTTGTTTATAAGCTAAAACAGAATTTATCTACCTAAAACACGTAAACAAAAATTCAATTCTTCCGCCTGTATGCAGATATTTTCTGTTCCAGAGGAAGTGCCATTTGTCTTTGTCTTTGTTTATTCCTTACACTGCCTTCTCTGACTGAGAGCTTTGGGTCACTGTCTATGTTACTCAAAATGCTTTCTGATGACAGTGAATCAAGAATCTTTGTGCATTTTTTTTTTTTTTAATTGATTCACATTTGTTGGTGTGATTTTCACAGCTTTCACTTTAGCTGTCCTACTGAAATAACCCATAACTGATGCAGAATAAATCCTTCACATTTAAGAACAAAAGTTGAAAGTACCCTACTTTGATTTGAGACAGATAAATCTCCAGGATACACCATAATTAAGAACACACTCCTTCTGTCATACCGTGTCTTGTAGAGAGGCTTTCCCTACCCTGGACTTTCATGCTGAGCTACCCTAGAGATTAGTGCTTTGTGGCCTTTCTCTACCACCATTCCATGCAAGGAACATCCAGGTGAGATGCCTTATCTGGCATCTCTGCCAGGTTTTCTCAGCCCAAGCAATCCAAGGAATAAATTAGGATTCTGCATTTGAGGGGACCATGGGATCCTCCACTTTCTCTAGGATCTACTGTTTGCTTCCTCCATGTGTGAGCTCCTGGTCTGAGGCAGGCTATAAGTAGCCTGCTCTCTTCTTTGAGATATAGATAAAGTCATATTACGTTGCTTTTGTTCTAAATGAGACCTTGCCAAAAGCAGGTTGCTACAGGGCACCTTTTCTGTGATAGCTTGGGTGAATTACAGCTTCTATGCAATATGCACCCATTTGGTCTGATGGTGGGATTGTTGCTTTCAAGTGAAAATACAGGACAGGACACCTGGGAATTTAGGACGTTGAGATAGGTATATATGTAATTGAGCAGATAAATGGTTGGAAAGATTGCTTGGCACTAGGACAATGGACTCCCATGACAGGAGACAAACTTTACTACTTCATCCTATAATGCGTAAAGATAGNCTCCAAGGCAGGAGAGGTTGAAGGTAGTGAGAGACTTACAAGGTGAATATCAAGAATGCAATTCCTGTTCTTATAATGCCTTGTAAATTCTTCATTTTGAGGTGAAATTTATTTTGTTCGCTCTTTTACTGTTGCTATGTTCTTTACAAAAACAGATAAAACCGAACTGCACTAAAACCAAGATTAATTTCATAAGCTCTTAAGTAACAGGTGAGACCAATATTAAGATTTTCTTTGTATCCTTAATTACCATCTCTTGTGCATATTCATTATGATGCTATTACTCCTTATGTAATGATGAACAATATTTTGTACTCAGGTCTTCTCTTTTTGTTTAGCAGCTTGCAGAGAGTTATTTAAGGACTTGAAAATAAGTCCACAGAGGGTTTCTTTCACTGTGTAAGGAAGCTTTGCAGCTGCTAACACCGAAGCAGTGCTGCTGAGATCTAGGATCCTGAATCTGTCCACAGATTCCCAGTATGTCTGAAGCAAATAATGAATAATCTTCCTGAAAATAGCTGGTGATGTTAGTATTTCTTGTCCTATTAGGAGCACAGGGAAGATCAGCCACGAATGTTTACAAGTTGCTCAAGAGAGTTCACCACTTTTATCCCCTTTTCTGTGCAGGGTCTGGATGATGCACAGCAGGCAAGATGTGCAAACACAATGAGTAGCCAAAAAAAAAGGAAAAAGGACTAATCTTCAATCTCATGTCATGTTTGCTGTCACTGAACACTGGATAAGGGAGGCTTTAAGGATAAACAGTATCCAGTAATGTCATAACACATTTTGTCAAAATATGCATGCAAAAGTTGCTGAAACAGAGCACTGTTTTTTCGTTGCTTTGACATCTCTGCAGTTGCAGCAGAGCTCTTTGAACACAGAAGTGTCTGTGATGCATTCTGTGCCAGACGTTCCTATCAGAAAACACAGTCAGCTTTTCCTCAATCGTGCAAAGTGCCTGAAGCTGGCTGCAGATCCAGGGTGTCTTTAAATGGGCACTTTCTGCCTCTGAAAAGGTGTCAAAACAGTTCTAGTACCCTCATTAACAACTTCCACACTCCTTTTTCCTTTTTAAAGAGCCTCCTCCACCAAAAGTGCACAGAGACAGAGGAACACACTAGAGAAAAAATAACTTTTGTTTTGTCACTGAGTGTGCACTTTCTTAAACCACAGCATATTTTCGCTGCAGTTTAAAACTTTACAGGAATGCAAAGATAAATATCAAGTAACCACAGCTGACTTTCGTCAGTTTCTGCCCAGGCAAACTAAAGAGTCTGTCCTATTTTGTGTCTTAGACTTTTTTTTAGGTGCATATAGAAAGAAAGAAAGAACAACTTGACTAAAAGACTTCAGCTCCCCATTCTGATTCTCTCTTCATTTCATGCAACATGATCAGCAGCTCTATTTCTTGAAAAGAAGACTCATGATTCAGCCGAAGGAGCATTTTATTTTCAGTGTAATAAAGGATTTTTCTTTTTGATTCCTATAACCTTTTATGCCTGAAACTGTTAGCACATGTCTCAGTAAATTAAAGCTGAACAAGACACAACTACCATAGCATTTTAGAAGATTTTAGAAGCATTTAGATTTTTATGCAGACATATGTTTATGGCACACCAGTGCTGTATTCACACTCCCTCTTTCTGTGTAGCACTGTACGATATGAGCCAAATCCTAGCTGATGTATCTGAATCAGTTTCTCTACTTCTGACACCCATCTAGTGGACACAATATAGTATCACAGGATAAAATTCCTGTCACAACAGCTATGTACAAGTATTGAACATGCAGTTATTTCGTGGTGCAAGCCACAGGGCCTCTCACAGCTGACCAACCTGTGATTTTATCCAACAGACTTTTAAATTTTTTTAGTGATAGTGAAGTCATTCATAGAAGCCTGGCCTTAATTTTTGACTGGGAAAAATAGAATTGCTAATAGAATATTCATATAATGTCCACAAAAGGTGGATGAAGAAAATGAAAACTAATTTGCAAATAAAACCATGTGTTCCTCTAATCCAGTGAAATCCCAGCTCTTACTCAATTGAATAATTAAGGCCACTGTGAAAAAAATTAATTTGATAGACATCCCTTATTTAACATTTTCCTGCTGAGACAGATTCATGTTTAACTTCATGTATTTCCATACCATTAATTTCCATACTGAAACGTATACTTTAGAGCTTTCAGACAAGCTCATAAGTGCATTTGAAATAATATTGCCATCACAGAAGTTAGTCTTATTGAGCAATGGAGTAAATAACCACTGTGTCTTTTCCATAAAATTGCATGAAATATCTGCTTTTTTTCCCTCAGCTGTAGAAAAAAAACATGCAGACTGTGTGTTTAGGAGTTTGTGTTGTCTTGCACTTGGGTGAAGAAAAGAACTTTTTTATTCAAGCAATTAAATAAGAGTGTTATGATTTTGAGATATGGTGAGCTCTTAAGTGTTCCAAAGCGTTCTCTGGCCTTGTATTTTTTTGCTCTCAAAATACTCAGGAAAACAAAAGATACTGATTACTTGTGAGTAATAGTAGTCAGACTAATAGTATTGCTAATATGGCTATTAATGTTAGGCAATATAAGCTTCAAAGGATTTTATTTTGTTAAGTAGTAGTAGCATATTTGAAGACACAGAAAAAGTACTCAGCTGTAAGTAAAATAAATCAAATTTGGGAAAAAGTATATGTGTTAGGATTTACAGTGAATTGTTCTGAAAATATCTTTTGAAGTTGATTTGTTTAAAAAGCCTGAATAATTACCTGTATTGGTTTATAACAGGTTTTTTATTACTAATTTATTATAGGTTTTGATTAATACCTGTAACATACCTGTTTAATACCTGTTTCTGAATATTTTTTTGGGGAAAAAAAAAAGCTTTCCGAGATAATATTGTAGGCAATGTGTATTTCTTTCATTAGTTCATTCAACAAGCAAAAAGGCTGAAGGAGTGCTGTCATTTCACTGAAACATTACCACTGCTGCCACTGCAGCCTCAGGTCAGTGGCAGATAACAGCAAGAAACAAGCTAGTGCAGAGAGTAGCACGTACCTGCTTTGGCATATGCCAGGCTGAAGTCTAATGAACAGCTGACGTACCAACTATTTTCTCTTGAGCTGTCATTAGACATGATTGAAAACAGTGGGTATCCTTCATGTGAACAGTTTTCAAAAAGTCTATTTTGAGACATGTTTGTTACAAATATATGCTAACACTTATTGACACTTAAAAACTCCTGTGGTATATCCTCTGTTCATAAATCATTCCTGTGTGCTCTAGCAGTATTGTTAAGTTAGGTTCCTGTTACTGTGGTTAGTAGTTGTAAACCAAGGCCTCACACACACCTTTTCTCATATGCTCGTATGCTTTAAAACTTGATTTGACTTTCAGAGACATGAACCAGGAAAACAAATATCCTCTTCAACTTCTTGCTTGGTAGAACATGCTCCATTTTATCAGACGCAGACATAATCTTGCTAATCCACACATTCATGACCTCCAAGATTGCACACTGCAACACGTGAAATCTAGAAACATGCTCCAAAAAAACCTCCATCTTGTACCAAAGTCAGCGATCAGGCTGCTAAGCAACATGGGTTGCTATGAGCGCATCGCCCAGCGCTGGTCACCCTGCACTGGTTTCTAATTGATTGCAGAGTCTCGTTCAAGATCTTTGTACTGATTTTCAAAGCCCTTGGTGGAACTGTCTCTATCTTTCTTTCAGCCCCTCACGAGAGACACCAGCGCCCCCTGGGAATAATAAGGTTGTTTAGCACTTACACTACCAAGCACAACAACTAGAAGTACTGGATCAGAACTGCAAAGTTCAGAGGCACGAGACAAGAATGGCCACCAAAGTCATTCTGCTTGGCAGTGAGCACAGAGCTCATTTCTTCAATCCAGTTGTAAAATAGCAATTCCCTCTAAGACATGCAAGTATGCCCAAGCACACACATGCACATTATTCCGACTCCAGTGCTTGATTTATTGAGATAAGACAAAATACATTCTTGAAGTATTTGAGTAGTAATGAAGTATGAGGGATGAGTATTCTATACCAAAAGAGCACTCTGCTGCCGTACAGTGGGAGTCAGGGTAATGAGGGCATAGCTCAGGAGAGATAGGGCCTGAGTAAGAAAACTGCACCATTGTTTCCTCACGTATAGATATCATGTGTACTCAGCATACAGAGAAGCATATAGATTCCTGTATTCCTGATAGTAGTTTGTTTTTTTCCCTGTACCAAAATTATTTCCTTCAGACTTGCTCTTTGGTTATCAGCCACTGTAAAGTATATTTCTTATGTGCCTTATTTTTGCCTCTGCAGTGAAATTGACCAGATCGTGATTTTCCCAGTTATCGAGAAGTAATAAATTTGCCAGAAGAGTGTTCATTACTTCCAAACTTTTATGTCAATGGCATAAATCTTTTTCTTCTTTCTTTTTGCAGTTTCGATGTAGACAATGGTACGTCATCGGGACGAAGTCCCTTGGATCCCATGACGAGCCCTGGATCAGGGCTAATTCTTCAGGCAAATTTTGTCCACAGTCAACGTAGGGAGTCTTTCCTTTACCGGTCAGACAGTGACTATGACCTTTCTCCAAAGTCCATGTCCAGGAACTCCTCCATTGCCAGTGATATGTAAGTACATTGTAAGATACTTTTAGCATACGTTTTGGGCTATAATTGGGTTAATGTTTTTCCAGCCACAAGAAATATATTTTAAAAATCAAAGAGAATAATCATATTACTGAAGTCATAGGTAATTGTTTATTTCTTAATTTATGCTTGTATTTGTTTCTGCAGTATTCTGAAAGTAAGCATATCATTCAGGTGCACTTGATGTGTTCATGCATTGCACTAGCTTTGACCACCAATACTGATGTATCAAAGGACTAAAGAGAACTCTGATTTCTTGGTTATTAAGATCTTTTCAATGCGAGCTATACAAACTCAATTTCTGCTTCAAATATTCTTAAAAATTTTCCATTTATTTACACTAGGTACTTTTAGGTGTTTAGAGAAAAGATTTACCGCTTGTCATAGAATCATAGAATGGTTTGCGTAGAAAGAGACCTTAAAGACCGTCTAGTCCAAATCCGCAGCTATGGGCAGGGACACCTTCCATTAGACCATGTTGCTCAGGCCCCCATCCAACCTGGCCCTGAGCACCTCCAGGGATGGGGCATCCACAGCTTCTCTGGGCAGCCTGTGCCAGTGCCTCACTGCTGTCATAATAAATAATGTCTTCCTTATATCTAATCTAAACGTACTCTCTTTTAGTTTAGAACTCTTACCCCTTGTCCTATCACTACACTACCTGATAGTCTCTCCTCATTTCTTGTAGGTCCTCTTTAAATACTGAAGGGCTGCAAGGAGGTCTCTCCAGAGCCTTCTCCTCTCCAGGCTGAACAATCCCAGTTCTCTCAGCCTTGCTTCATAGGAGCCCTCTGATGATCTTTGTGGCCCTCCTCTGGACCCATTCTAACAGGCCCATGTCTTTCTCGTGCTGGGGGTCCTGGAGTCTCAAGAGCATGGACTAGAGGGGGAAGATCACCTCCCTTGACCAGCTAGCTACAATTCTATCAGGGACAGGATAGGATAGGATAGGATAGGATAGGATAGGATAGGATAGGATAGGATAGGATAGGATAGGATAGGATAGGATAGGATCAGAAAATCCTGAGTTGGAAGGGATCCACAAGGATAATCAAATCCAGCTTGTGGCTCCACACAGGGCCACCCAAAATTCAAAACCTATTTATAGAGTCAGAATATCCTGAGTTGGATAGGGCATTAATCACCTCACTAGGAAGCCTGTGCTGTGTCTGACCACCCTCACAGCACAGAAATTTTTCCCAATGCTCATCTGACCCTCCACTGGCTGCTCTGCACCGTTTCTGTTCTGCTGTCGGTTCCCAGGAGCAGAGCCCGGCCCCTCCCTCTGCTTCCCCTCCTCAGGGAGCTGCAGGGAGCAGTGAGGTCGCCTCTTGGCCTCCTCCTGTCCACGCTGGGCAGCCCCAGTGCCCTCGGCCTCTCCTCACAAGACATGTCTCCAGCCCTGTTACCAGCTGTGTTGTCTTCCTCTGGGTACTTTCAAGGACCTTCACATCCTTTTTAAATAGTGGGGCCCAGAACTGCACGTAAGATCCAAGATGAGGCCACACCAATGCTAAATACAGCAGAAGAATCACCTCTGCTGGCTGGCTGGCTGTGCTGTGTTCAATGCACCCCAAAAGGCTCCGTGCCTGCCAGGCACACTGCTGCCTCATGCTGAGCCTGCTGGCACCAGCACCCCAGGTCCCTTCCTGCTGAGCTGGTCCCCAGCTGTGCCTGTGTTCAGCACTGCTCTGTTTCTGGTGCAGCACCTGGCATTCTCCTTGGTTGAACTTCATGCTGCTGATGACTGTCCAGTGCTCCAGTGTCTTTGGATCCCTTTGCAAGGCCTGCTGATTGCCTGCTCCTGGGCTTTTAAAAGGTAGTTCTTGAAAACTGACCAGCTGTCAATGACCCCTAAAGACTCTGCAGTAGATTCCCAGGGAACGCTGCTAACTATCTCCTTAAGAATCTGCAGACTCTGCAGCCCAGGACACTGTTGGCTTTCTGGGATGCAAGCGCACTTTATCAGTTCATTCTCATTTTTCATCCACCAGGACCCTCAAGTCCTTCTCCATAGGGATGCGCACCTGTATTAGCCCAGCCTATATTCACTCATGTTTGAGGTTGCCCCAGGTCAGGTGCAGGACCTTGCTCTTGGCCTTGTTGAACTTAATGAGGCTTGCACCCCTCGAGCCTGTCAGAACCTGTCTGATACTGACATCCAGTGTGTCAACTACACCACTCAGCTTGATGTTGTTGGCAGACTTGCTGAGAGTGCACTGAATCCCACTGTTTAAGCCACTGACAAAAATGTGAAACAATGCCAGTGCCAATACTAAAGAACACTGCTACTGACTAGTCGCCAGCTGGGCGTCAAACCATATCCTATCTTCTTGTCACTTGTAAGTCACAGAAATTAACAAATTTTCTTTGTTTGTTTGCTTAATCTGCTCTGAATTTCACTGCCAAATAGGTATTTATAATTCAATTATAAACTACTAAAATGAAGAACCAGCCTTATAAGAGTGCCCTAGTGAACAAAGATGTAAAAAGCATTGAAAATCCAGCATTAATATATATTAAAATAGCATCATTTTTAAAAGAATAACAGCGTCAGTATGCACAATAAAGAAAATCGGTTTTCATAAAAATGAGTGAAATTTTACATGAAATTTCACTTGAAACATTATAATTGGAGACTCCTATTCTCACCTTACATATCATTTTTATAAGTGTTAATTCGTCCATCTAATTATAACTTTCTTCCTAAGTGTCAAGATAAACAAAACTCATGCCTTCAGAGGGATTTTGTTGAAGACCCATACATTAATTAAGTCCAGTAGACTGATGTACTTCATAAGCTTTTTGCCCAATGTGACCAGTTTTGTCTGAGTCAAAATGAATGAGAAGAAGACCAAGCCATCTTACTTAATGTGTTTCATTTGTAAATTGAGACCTTCACCTAGCAAAGCTTCTTCTGACATACAACATTTCTTTTAGACATACAAAGTCAAGCTTTTAGTGTGGCACCTGTGTAAGGATACCATTTGGAAAGATTTTTACATTCAGGAGGGCAATTCAGGTCTCTACATTGCTTAGATGAGTCACTTCAATTAAGAACTCAGTTAGTGCTCCATCCTTGCACTCATAATCCACTTCTGCATTTCCAAAAATTCTGGATAATATTTCAGCACATGGAAATAAATTGGATTAAAAAAAAATTACTGAATTAAAAAAAAATAATTACTGAAACATTGAGCACCCTTTCTTCTTTGGATATTTGTATCTATTCTTCCTGTCAACATTTTCTTATAACACATCTGCATATTACATTTATAGAACCTCACATCTGAATAGATTTCTACAGTCTCCTGTCATAGAAGAATTGTGCTAAGAAGGTTAATACTTTTGCTGTTGTTTAGGATGCAGTACATTAGGAAATGGAAAATGCAACTAGTTTTAACCATACAATGTTAATCAAGTATCAGTAAACCTAATAATAATGAGCCTGACTATATCACAAAAAATGAACTAAAGGAAAAACAAGTAATGAAAGAAAGAAACATTTTAAGAGTTGAAATAGTGAAGAAAATATAAATAAAAAAATATATTAAAATATAGAAAGCACTCTGGTTCAGGACTTTCCTAAATAAGGTGGAGGCTGCAAGATTTGTCAGAGGAAGTATCACGCAAATATTTAGGTCGTTCAAAAATTGTCCCATTTCTGTTTTGCACGTATATGCTTAATTTTAAGTATTGCATGTCCATTATGCATGAGAAAAATGTATTACAAAGCATATACATCATTCAGGTAATGCAGATGAATTAATTGTACATAATAGTTTAACCTGGAGTCTTCTGATTCTTCAGTGCTTGAGTTATCTGCTTCAATATTTTGCTTTACAAAGCAAAACAGAAAACAAAAGGCATTGAAGGAATATAACATAAAGATTTCTTCTATTGCTACTACTCACAAATTGTATGCTTACACTCCACTTACATTCACTTCAGCTGAAACAAAAACAAAACATCAAGATTTAGTCAAATACGGAGTGCTGTGGTCAAAATCAGCCAGAGGATGGCAGTTTGAAAGCACTGAATGCATTATTCTGCCACTATTTGTTATTTGCTCTGCTGCGACAGCTCTGCGTTGCAGCCAAGGAACAGAACCCAATTGTGCTCAGTTATTTGAAAACCCAAGGCAAAATACTGTCCTCTGCCACAAATGACTTAAAATCAAAGCATAAGATGATAATCGGGAGACTAATACAGTCAGATAGTATTCCCAGGAAAAAGGTACAGAGTGAATTGTTGTGCCCAACACAGTAAAACCTCACATAGCAACCAGAGGAGTTCATTCTGTGATCTGAGATGGAAAATAACAGAAACAACAGAAGACAAAGGACAGTGGAGAGTTTTCAAAATCAGAGAGTCTCAAACAGATTTTGAAGTGAGAAGCAAGGTTACTTGAGGAAAAGAGCAAACGACAGGATGAGTACAAGGCAGCTCAGACAGTAGAAAGTTAATGGGCCTAAACTGTGGGTGCACTTGTGGCATTGCAAGAGGCGGAAAAAGCAGCTGTATCGTAGAAAAGGGAAAAGAAATCAAAAGGAGAGGGAGTCAGTAGCATTTTTTCAATTATCTCTTGGAACAAATGGCATGATCCTAGAGAAGGAAAAGTTGAATGAGGAGATGCCATGAGAAGATTAGCAAAAGCCGTTCAAGGCTGTAAACTGGGAAAGCAGGTGGTTTAGATAGAAGATACAAGGTGCAAGCTGTGGCATTTCTAGCAGAGAGACGAGGATATGCAAAAGCAGGAAAAGTGAACATTTATGTGAGCCAATATGAGGAATTACAGGGCATTATCTGAGAAAGGAGATTGGAAACAAGTTTAAAGGGAATGAGAATAAAGACTGGATAATAAAATTAAAAAGCCCCTAAAATTATAGCACAGAGAGAAAAAATAAAACAGGAGCAACCTGAAAGATGAGAGAAATTATCAGTGCTGTGTTGGAAGAATTTTTTCATTTACATTTGATGACATCATTGAAGCAGGGTACTTTGAATGTGGGTATCTTGCAGAGGTGGTCAGATAGCTTACTACTCACCTGATAAACTGTTTTTGCTACACAGAACTGGAAAATATAGACAGAGGAGGCAGTGGTTAATACCTTTTATTTCTTGCTAAGGAATCACTGCCCTGATTAATGATGCACAAGATCTAATTTGTAAGGAATCTTCATTTTAGCAAAACCCAGGACTGCAGTGAGATGAAAATATGGATGCTTAGAGTCATAGAATGGTTTCATTTGGAATGGGCCTTTAAAGGTTGTCTAGCCCAAACTCTTTGCCTCTAGATCATGCTGCCCAAAGCACCATGATAGATCTTGATGATATTAAGAGAGCCTGATTCTGCAATGAAAGCATCAGCACTCTTATGAACTCTCAAAAGAAACCAAAGTCCACTAGCTAGGGAAGAGCTCATGTTTTAACCACAATTTACAGGGAGAAAATCAGTGTGTATAGTCACCTGTGATACTGAAGAAGCACACTGGAGTGTGATGATACAACAGTACCAAGACACTCTTCATATGGAAGGGTGTTTGAGCTCCACATTCCAGCTTCTGAATATATCTAGGGGAAAGGTATTTGCCAATAAGCACTCCTTCAGTCTACCTTTTGCCACTTCCACAGGGAAGTGAACACAGTCTTGAGGCAGCATCCTAGTCTTTCAAGGACTTGGCCTACTGAACATCAACTCAGTAAAGCAGTAGAACAGTAGCTGATGTAGGGAGTTCTGGAGTCTCCTTTAGAAAAGATCAGCACTGTTTCCTTGATCAGGTGAAATATCAATATAAGCTCTAACTAGAATAATTAAACAAAATTAGCTAATTTCTATTCAACTTTGCTTTCACCAGAAAGCAGTCAGGGAAAACAGTCTGTAGGAAACTGCAGGGCCCTTGGCCTACTGGCCTGCTAAATGGCCAAATGGTCACCTGTACATCCATTTCCCAAGCTGCTGTCCCTGGTAAAACAACTATCAAGAGTTTACTCTAGTTTAGCAGTTTACTCTAAGATTTATTTTCCCTGTAACTACAGTATAATCATAGAATCATAAAGGTTGGAAAAGGCCTCCAAGATCATCTAGTCCAACTGTCAGCCTAACACCACCATGCCCACTAAATCATGTCACTAAGTGCCACATCTACACATTTCTTGAACACCTCCAGAGACGGAGACGCCACCACCTCCCTGGCCTCCTGAGCAGAGCACTCGAGGTGCGGCCTCACCAGTGCAGAGTACGGGAGTATGATCACCCCCCTAGCCCTGCTGGCTACACTTTTCCTAGTGCAAGCCAGGAGGCCGTTGGCCTTCTTGGCCACCTGCGTACGCTGCTGGCTCATGTTCAGTTGACTGTCAGCTAGCACCCCTAGGTCCTTTTCCTCTGCACAGCTTTCCAGCCACTCTGCCCAAGCCTGCAGAGTTGCATGGTGTTGTTGTGACCAAAGTGCAGGACCCAACACTTGGTCTCGTTGAACCCCATGCAATTGGTCTCTGCCCACATATGCAGCCTGTCCAGATCCCTCTGTAGAGCCTTCCTACCCTCAGGCAGATCAACACTTCCTCCAAGCTTGGTGTCTGCAAATTTACTGAGGGAGCACTCAATGCCGTCATCTAGATCATCAATAAAGATATTAAAGAGGAGTGCCTCCTGCTAGAGGACATGCTGCTCTGTAGACTGTATTATAATGTATTTGTAAAGTTTTGCTGCATGTCTAAAAAAAATATATATGTTTTAAAAGCCCCTCTCTTTCAATAAGAAAACCAAAATGTGGATCACTTTTGGCCAAAGAGAGACACTATTGTTTGATAAATATGACATATAGAGATCTGGTGTTGTTTACCTGGGATGGATTATCCTTATCTTCAGTAACTGGAGAAATAGTTGTGGGATTTTTGATTTGTGTGGGTGTTTTTTTACAAAATGAAGCCAAAATAATCTGTAACTTTCCAAAGAATAAAGATTAATAGAATTATTCCTGCTGCAAAAAAAAAACATCTTAAATAAAGGGAAATTCCAGGACAGGATGTTCCTGTATTTGTGGCTGGCAGGTCTGGTCCTGACTTGAAGCTGCAAACAGTCTGAAATATCCCTTTACCTGGCAAGTGGAACAATTGAAGTAGGCTTGTACACACATTTTCCAGTTCTTTACAGTCTGTTCCATTTTTTAAAAAATGCGTTATATTCAGTGTGGATCAGATTCATAAAGAGAAAGTACTTAAAAATAATGGAAGACAAATATGGCAAACCTAGACAATTACTTAGATTCAACCAAGACTTTAACATGCCATTAACATCATTAAATGAGAATATATGTTTTCATCCTAAACAGGAAGCCAAATACCAGTGATACAGATTATTCTTATGTTCTGAGTCAGGAATGCCTAGTTATATTAATAAAATAGTGTGAGTATGCATCTGACATTGGGGAGAAAAATACCTTTTTCCCTGAAAGGTGATCTGCATAAAGTTCTTGACAAGATTCTAAAAGAGCAGAAGAAACACATAGGTACTGAGCAGATTAATTACACCTAAAGTGAACAAATGAGAAATAATTGTCTTTCCAGATAAGTTGATATGAAATATCTTATGATTTTTCTGGCTCTCTTTTTCTGAAATTGTGATATAAGAGCTGAAGAGATCGAACAAGAGACAGTCAGATTTTCTTTAAAAACTCTGATAAAATGAAGTATTTTCAATTTGATTTCAGCTTAGAAACAGTTCTAATGAAAAACTGTAGTATGTTGCTTGAGTTACTTACTTATCCATTCAAATAAAAATATTTAAATGACTGTAGTATAAAATAAGCTAATATTTTACTTCATTAGGACTGTTTCTTTTCTTAAGATCTTTTAAATTGAATAAATTTTCAGGTTGCAGCTTAGATTAGATAAATAGTACTTATATTTTTTAAAAAAATAATAATCAAAAATGTTTTTTAAAAAGACCACTGTATTCTTTCCAGTGGCTTGGAACATTTTACAAATGCAATCCAAAAGAAAGAACTTAAGCAATATCCAATCTTCTTATATCTAAATAACTTCTAGCTAACTTAATTTGTTGATTGGGAAGTCAGTTATGTTCTAAGCAAAGAGAGAGTATTTTTGCATTGTGAAGGTTTCTTTTGATCTGCATTTTAATTTAGGAGATTCTAAGGTGTTCTAATAAGTCTTTTTGTCGTTGAGTAAGATTTTTTTTTTTTTTAATTAAATGAAATATTATTGTATGTTATGTTCAGACAATGTAGATTCATTACTGGGTTTATGCCTGAATTCTAAAACCTAATCATTTTCCAAACAGAACTCTTAGCTCTAAAGCATGTCACCCTACGAAAAGTTTGGAAATACTGAATATTTGAAACAAAATGGCATCTTACTTGCTGCTCCTGCCCTAAACAAAGCAAACTGAATTGCTAAACATCTTCAGTCAAAGATGGCATGTTATTAGAAACTTGATACCCCAATCCTTAGCTGTGATTTCAGCTAGATCACAGCAGTATTCATCTCAGTGCTTGCTACACAGGTCTATATAATGGAGGGGATGTGTGTGTTCTGTGTCTGTAATACTGAAGGATGGCAGCACCGTGGAGAAAGGGTACTTTGTAAAGAGTGTTTTGAATGTTTTTGGGGAAGCCTCTTTAACAGTTTTTCCAGCTCACGCACAGGCTGAATTTATTTCACAACCCAAAAGAACATTAGTTCATATTTCATCCCTTAGGGCACAAACAACTCTCTGTATGCTTGCAATGAATGATGCTTGCATGTTGTGTTAACTTTGGAGTTTGTTCCCTGAAATTAGACAATCTGAAATTCTGATGTCTTTTTCTGTGTTTTTCTCGAAGTCTTGAAGTTTTTCTTGAAGAAATAACAACTGCCTGTTTTTTGTTTTATACATAAATATACATGCCTTTGAATTTATTTAAGGGACCCCATCTTCTAAACCTTGAAGCTGAGAAAATCTTCTTGTGGCTGGCTCACAGTAAGTTCCCTCAGGCTGGGAAGTTACCTTCAGTAGGTGTTGTCCTTAGCAGCTCTGCTTGCAGTAATTTTAGAAGGGAAATTTTTCCTCCTGCATCAGTAGGAATTCTCGTGGAAAGTCAACGTATAGCTTTCCTTCAGAAATGGGACAATTCTATCAGTTCTCATCACTTAAGCATAAGGAGCCGGGACATGAATTTCCATGTAAAATGTTTTATTTTCATTTGCAACAAGCTAAGAGTTTACATGTGACAGCTAATGCAATTAAAAATGATTAGTAATAACTCATTATAGAGCACTATCTTGATTGCTTCCAGTCATATTAACACATCTGTTCATTAATTTTCTGTGACCTGAGCAGAAAACAAACCTATCCTGTAGTCACTGATGCTCATTTGTTTTGCAGCCTTGCTTAGAGCTAAATGATTATTTCTGTTGAATGAACAGTCCAACAATGGCACTGCTGAATTGGACTCTTCTGATTGAGTTCAGCTCTTTTGTGGTTCAAAGTATCATAGGATCATAGAATGGCTCAGGTTGGAAGATACCATAAAGATCATCCAGTTCTAACCCACCTGCCATGGTGTTATACCCTCTGGCATAAGCCGGTCCCATCTTCAACACAAAAAGCAAACTCCTGCACTGCAGTTATTTCTTTTCCCTTGCCATCACTTCAGTGACACCCAAGCAGACTGCCTTCTGATTTTAGAAGGAAACCTACATCTGTACCAGTGAAACATCCTGTCAAGTCCCTCTCTTTTTATTTAGTGCTGAATAATTCTGCTAGACTAAGTGCAAGCTGGTTGCTCAGAATTGCCCACCATACTTCAGTTGTATTATGGTAGGATACAAGTGTTGAAACTTGACGGCTGATTGGGGCAATATGAATCACAGAATCACAGAATGGTTTGAGTTGGAAGGAACCTTTAAAGATCATCTAGTCCAACCTGCTTTGCAGGGGTATCCTTCATTAGATTAGGTTGCCCAAAGCCCCATCCAATATGGCCTTAAACACTTAGACGGATGATACAGATTTCTTGAGTTGTCCTATGTTTTCGTATCTTGCACATAAGGCTGGCATCATTTTATGATGGCCCACTATATCAATAACTACGTGATTTCCTCAGGTAGGTTATGCCAAGTCACATGTATGAGTGCAGTCCCTTTGAAAAAAGCTTGCTGAGCAAGGAAGTAGCTGAACCTGACAGCCTCTGGGTTCAGATCACCATCACTGAGATCTAGCTAGCTGCATTTGTCTCCCGGCAAAGTCCCTTGTTCCTAGTCTTCTCATAAACACGCTGAGAAGTGATCATAGAATCACAGAATCATAGAATCACTAAGGTTGGAAAAGACCTCTAAGATCTAATCCAACCATCAACCCATCACCACTATGCCCACTAAACCATGTCCCTAAGTGCCACATCTACAGGTAAAGTGATGCTGAGAAACATGCAGTAAGGCATGTAGTTAACCAGATAATACTTCCTGTTAATGCTTGGATTGAATCTCAAAATCCTAATTTAGAAACACCTTACTTCCAACTGAATTGCATTAGAACACAAGATGAGGAGCTTTCTTGAGACTTGGAAAAACAGGATCATAACCACTACAGACTAAAGGATGGGAAAAGAACAGTTCACTTCTCCTAGTGCAATTCAGTTGAAACTAGGATTGTAGACTGAGTAAGCTAAAGCTAGAGACTACAAAAGAGCAGACTCTGTGTATTCAAAGTCTTCTTTCATACCTAGTAAATTATATCTTCAGGAAATGAGCTGCTAAAAAGGTGGCATGGGAAATTAAAGCTACCTTAGTACCTTCATATATAAAATACTCATCCTACCTGGAAAGTTTGAGGTCTATTAGTACATAACATATCTTGGTACACCTTAGCCGTTTGTTGTAAACTGCATTTGTTTTGAGCTGTCTTTTGGATCTCTGATCATAAAGGAACCAAGTATTGTTTTCTTCCTCATCATGTTGCAGAGGACTAACTTGATTTGTGCTAAATATTAAGCTAATCAGGGTATTTGTTAACACTCGTATCTGTAGTATTTTCTAGTGAGATTTATGCTGGAGAAATGGTTTTCCGTTCGTTGTATTTTCTTAAGTCTCAACTTCCTTAGGTTTCTGGTAGACCAAGGAGAACTCCTACAACCAGTCTTTGTTTTGGTTGGGATAATGGACTTCCCAGGGACCAAGAAAATGCAATTCTGTGAAAATGGAGTTGATTCTTGTCACGATGTGACAAAAGCCTTAGTTCTTTGCCGCAAGAATGCCAGACAGCTATTGTCTCCTATGACTTTTCAAAGTCTGTTAACAGCTTTGTTCTATCAAATAGGCTATGTCCCAAGTCTGTAGCCAGAGAATCCGATTCAGATTATGCTAGTTGGCTTTGAAGATTAACAAATATTCTCAGACAGTACTTATCCTGGGGAGATGATTGTTTTTCATTCAAATGGAGTGTGGCAAACCAGTATTATCATGCTTTAAAATGATACTGTGTCAAGATTCCACTACTCTCATAATTTACACTCCATAAATTGTACAAAGATTAATGAGTAACTTTATTTCACAGAGTCACATGACAGTTTAGATTAGAAGGGACCTCTATGGGTCATCTAGTCCAACCTTTCTGCTCAAGCAGGGCCACATAGAGCAGGCTATCCTGACCGTGTCCACACATCTTTGAAGATCTCCAAGAAGAGAGATTACCTCTCTTGGTAAGCTGTGCCAGTTCTCCACTACGTCTGCAGTAAAGAAGTGCTTCCTGATATTCAGACAGAACCATTTTTGTTCTAATTTGTACCCATTGCTTCCTGTCCCAGCAGTGAACACCACTGAAAAGAGCCAGGCTCTGTCCTCTTTGTATACATTGATAAGATCCCCTCTAAGCCTTCAGCCTGTTCTAGGCAGAACATTTGCAGATCTTTCACTCTCTCCTCATATGACAGATGCTGAAGTCCCTTCATTTTGTGGCCCTTCATAGGACTCTCTGCAGTGTGCCCGTATTTCTTTGTAGTGAGGAGTTCAGAGCTGGACATGGTGCTCCTCCAGGTGTGGCCTCACCAGTTGTAAGGAGAGGGGAAGGATCACCTCCCTTCACCCACTGGCAGTACCATTAGCCTTTCTTGAGGCAAGCACACATTGCTGACTCATGTTTAACTTGGTGTCCACCAGGACCCCTAGGTCCATTTCTGCCAAGCTGCTTTCCCACTCGGTGTCCCCCAGCATGTACTGGTGCATGGGCTAATTCCTCCCCAGCTGCAGGACTTTGTACTTCTGCTTGCCGAACTTCATGAGTTTCCTGACAGCCCCGTTCTCCAGCCTGTTGAGGAGGTCCCTCTAGATGGCACCATAATGCTCCAGTATATCAGCTACTCTTCCCATTTTTGCGTCACCTGCAGACTTGCTGAGGGTACACTCTGCTCCATCACCCAGATCTCATATATTGTTGTTGTTATGTGCTTTACCTGTCTTTTTTTTGGAGGTGGTAAATTTGATTACTGAAATTTTTTCATCTATGTGAAAATTATTCTACTTTCAAATTTGACTTCCCTTTGAAAAATGAACATATGAACAAGTATCCCAGGCATTCTGTTTAACTGAGTTAACAGTAATATGAACAATTTCTTCTAAACTTAAAGGTTAACAACTCTGCCTTTATTTAGAAACTTATGATATATTGCCTAGGCTTTATACTCCTCTTGCTGCCTCTGCATAAAGATCTGTGGCACTGTCCTGTTCAGAATCCAAAGAGAATCATCAATCAGCTTCCATGTCATCAGAAAATAAAACAGCAGGATACTCATATGTTGTAGTGTTTTACTACACTGCAGGCTCACTGTAGGTCAATAGCACCTTGATTAACTTGCATGTCCTGCTCTTCTATACAAAAAAAAATAGCACAGCCAGTTTAGATATTTCAGCTCCCTTTTTGAACACTTTTACAGATTTCCTGGCCCAATGTGGATTAAAGATTCAATACACTATGCAGTTGCTTTTCTTTCCAAGTTTATCCGGCACATGCTAAACTACTTTATGAAAACTGTGGATATCTGTGCTCTCAATATTTCACTTCCACCAAGTAATGACAATTTGTGTAATTGTTACTCTTGACAGGGTATTTGAGATATGAAAATTAAATCCTGGATTGGTTTCAGTGCATTAGGTAAATGTTTAATAATGTCTCCTTTAACAAATAACAAGCCACAGTATTTTGTGAATATTCTGCAGTGAAATGCAGTCCAGTAAAAGCATAAGTAGGATAAATTTTGAAAATTACGGTAATGTGAGGCTATCTTCCCAAAAAAAAAAAAAAAAAAAA
This sequence comes from Alectura lathami, assembly GCA_013399715.1. NCBI lineage: Eukaryota > Metazoa > Chordata > Aves > Galliformes > Megapodiidae > Alectura > Alectura lathami. The sequence goes on along the minus strand of VXAV01010113.1, from coordinate 226,854 downwards.
AAAAAAAAAAAACACCACCGGGGCNNNAAAAAAAAGAAAAGGACTTCGGGGCAGATGGCCCGCTTAGAAGTTCCTCAGCATTCAAAGAGTAGCAAACAGGATCATGGAGTGGGATGAAGAGCAACGAAATACCACCTCCAGTAAGGCAGCCTACAAGAGATGGTGAAAAGAAGGATGGTTTTATTCTCATAATTTTGCCAAGCCAGCTCTCACATGGCAGGTAATACTATTTCATATAAATTGAAGACAAAGAGCATAAATTTCATGGAAGTGATGTACTGTGATATTCTGACATTATGGCTACTTAAGTGGAGAGTGAGAGAAAAGGAAAGGATTCTATGATTCTATTGAGGTCCTTTCCAACCCAGGACATTCTGTGTTTCTATGATTCTATGATACACTTTGCTTGTCTTCTCTTGGAGCCTTTCCTATACAATTTCTCTATGATATGCTCTTCCACTCTGTCTGTAGCTATGTAACACATTGAGCAATACTGAATTGTACTCTGTTTCTTTCATAAATTATCACCAGTGGATGTGGCATTCACTTTTTCTGTGAATATATACTTCCTAAGACCATATCAGCCTAACTATAAGAAGTAACAAATTTCTCTCTATTTCACCAGTCAGGATCAAAAAAGAAGAGGTCTAATCTTTCCATTGCCCTGGAAAGCTAAATTAAATGCCACTGATACCAGCCTTAATTTCCTTGTGAAAGTTATCAGTTTTCCTAGCAATCTGCTTTATCAGGAGTGCAGAAAACAATCTGTTCCACTGCTAATGGGAATATCATAAAGCGCATTTTTCTCACCAGCTGCCTGAGGAAATCATTGTTGTGAGGATACTCCTTGAAATTATTGTCTGTGCAGGAATGGTTGGGATAAGTTGAAAACAGAGTCCCCACTAGACTGGGAAGCATGCCTGATCTTCCCACTGAACTAGAAGAAACATGGCACCAAGGAATTAACTCAGACGCTTTAATTGTCTCATGAAACTAAATCCAATTGGTTACTGTACCCATGATAAATCAGCCCAGTGCATTAACAATGGAGTTAATGGCCAGCTGGGTATAATAGCTCTTCGTATTTTTATTGGGTCATTAAAATATCATAAAATCTCTTAGACCTTGATTTGAAAATCTATTGGTAAATTCACAAGCTTAAATAACATGAAAACAGCATCACAGCAATGGTAATTTCTGCTTAATTATTTCAGTTCTGAATACAATTTACAACTTATCATGGAGCACCTCTCCTATGAGGAAAGGTTGAGGGAGCTGGGATTGTTATCTTGGAAAAGAGAAGGCTCCAGGGAGACCTTATTGCGGCCTTCCAATACTCAAAAGGAGCTTACAGGCAGGAGGGGGACCGACTTTTTACACAGGTGGATAATGGTAGGACAAAGGGGGAATGGGCTAAAACTGAAAGAGGGGAGGTTTAGGTTGGACATCAGGAAGAACTTCTTCCCTGAGAGAGTGGTGAGGCGCTGGCACAGGCTGCCCAGAGAAGCTGTGGCTGCCCCATCCCTGGCTGTGTTCAAGGCCAGGCTGGATGGGTTCCTGGGCAGTTTGATGTAGTGAGCTAGTGGCTGGCAGCCCTGTCCACGGCAGGGAGGTTGGAACTAGATGATCTCTGAGGTCCCTTCCAACCCAAGCCATTCTGTGATTCTATGATTCTATGATTCACTGCAGGAAAATACAGGAGAATTAAAAATGGAGTGGTGTTAGATTTTTATCTTTGGAAATTTTCTTTTCATTTTGATTGTTGCTATCTATTAGCTATGATAACTGAAAACTCCCAATTTTCCCTCTCCCCACATTTCAGATGAGAAAGGACAGTTAATGTATGCTTCAGTCTCCCATTGCTTTCTGCCTGTGGTTGTTTAGTATTCCTTCAGCCCAAGCCATGACTACACATGGTGCTTTGTGTGTAACTTTAATATTTTATTCATGAACCGAGTGGGAATTACTTCATAGCATAAGCCAACCTCTCTGTGCAAGTGTTTCAGAGCAGAAGGAAAGAAACCCCTCTTTTCTGCTTCCCTTCTCTGCTCCTGCGCGTCATCCCGACATCGTGCCCTACGTCAGCCAGTGCAGTGTGGGTGAGGTTGGCACAGCAACAGTACAGTCTTGGTTACACCCCGTGTAACTACACCAGTCTGAGTCAGTTCAAAAGTTCTACTAGGTTTTTATTAGTCTGTGATGTGCTGCTACCCAGTCATCTGCAGTTACTCACCTGGCCAGTGTTCACAGACCTGTTTGTAAGACTTAAAGTAAGTGCTTTCAGTATTTTCAAGTTTGTTCTTTAGGATGAAATCTGTCTGGGTCTGTCCCATGCAGTCAGTTGCCCAACAAGCCGTGTAGAAACTGGCAGGTTCATCAGCCATCCCATAGACATGCGGGTAGCTGGGCAATGTCTGACTTGGTATGTGCCTTTCAAAAGAATCTATGAAGCAGCGTTAGTGGGTAACTGTTGACAAGTAAACCTGGAGATACCCACAGTGCATTGTAAAACCTCATTTTCCTTCTGTTAGAGCAGTAGCAGTGAGATAATTTTCACTGATATCTAACTTACAAATCTGCTCATTTTTTCAGACATGGAGATGACTTGATTGTGACACCATTTGCTCAGGTACGCATAATTTTACCTTATTTCTCACATGATCTTGCAACCTAAAAATGCCAGAAGGCTGAAACAGTTCTTTTCCACTGTTATTATTATATATTTTGTTTGCTTGAAATAGGAAAAAAACCCACCACCCTAAAAAAACCTCATAAACCTTTCACTCTGTTATCTATTCTTAAACACTCTTCATGCTTTTTAATGCTTTGCGATTATCTGAAATGTTGAAGTCTAACAACACAAAAAACACCCTGGAGTGTTTTGTTTCTAACAACACAAAAAACGCCCATCAGAGAGGACCTGACAGCTGATTAGACTCTTAAGAAAAACCTAGCTGTTACCTAAAAATGATTACAATGTGCTAATTCCCTTCTCACAGGTTATATCTACAGATAAACATAGGACCCATCCTTCTGGGTTATGTTAGCAGTGTTAGGATCTCACTCTGCACTTCAGGAATTTTAACCGAGTTCAATGCCTATACATCCCACACAACAGCCTTCAATATCTTCTAACATCTTCTTAGTAAGAGAAATATTTCATCATGTAGATGCGTTTTTATATTGTAAACAACCAAGGCACTGTTTTAATGGATTTGCAGCTTTCTGATGACACCAGATCATGGAATGCATGCTCCATTTATTTCAAAACATCCATATTTTGTTCAGTTAATCAGGAGGGATGTTTCATCCTATTGTGAGCCACCTGGTGGTAACAGCTCCCATTTTAGTATTTCGATTACTGCTCAGCACATCGCCATGGTACTTGTGGTTGCATCTGTTACTGTAGGCAGCATGGCATGCTGTGTTTCTCACATAGAATATGGCTCCAAGACAAGATAATTCACTATTTTTACCAGAAATTAGGTTGGTAAGCTAGATACAAAAACTACCTCAAGGATAATAGTTGTGTTTCCCTGGACTGCAATATAAAGCAACTGCTAAAGTTCATTTATTAGAATTTCAGTTTTTAAATAAAAATAATTTTAGTGATTTAAAAATTAAGGGCAAAAAAATAATAATTTTTTGTCATCAATTTTTATTTTAACCCACTAACTATTGTATATAACTTGATTTTGACAACAGTATTAGTTACCTAAGGATTTAACCTAAAGATGTTTGCAAATGTCTGGTTGCTTTTTTTTTTTGCCTGTAGATCTAACCCTGAAAACATTAAGCACAAATGGAAGCTCTGTGAACAGAGAAACTGTCCTTTATATTTAATGTAATAGAAGCATAGATGTTTATGTTTTAACGCAATAAATCAAGTTACTTGGCTGGACCAAGTTCTAAAGCTTATGGCCAGTTTTTCTTGTCACTCTGACAATCACTGCTGTTTGTCTGGAGACGCCTCACTTCTGCAGGAAGTGTTGAAGTACATGTGCGGTATGCTAGCACAGCAGGAACACTGGGCAGATACTGGCCCTTTTATCCCTTGGCCTACAAAACAGTTACCTAGCCTTCCATAAGAGCAAATAGGAGGACTTACAAGGCAAACAGCCCAGTCTCCATGTTCTGGAAAAAGAGAGATTTACAACGTCTCAGACAGTGGAAAAACCCAGACAATGTCAATAGTGGGCATGGCACAGAGACTACCTTGCATCTCTTCAGGGACCCAAGCATGGGTCCAGGGGGGCTCCTTAACCTCCATGGCCATGAGCAGCATGGCACCTCTGCTCACTCTCTTCTCCAGCACCCCAGGTGCAGAGCTTCATATTATTTTAGATGCAACTCGTACCTCAGTGAAGTTTATGCCTTCACATGGTACCGTGCCTAGCCTACTAACCTTTCTGAAACTCAGCCCCACGCAGCAGGTATGGAGTCACTCACTTCAGACCTGCAGAGACAGAGCTAATACACGTGGCATTATCTGAGATGACTCATGCAGCAGTCACTTGGCTACAGTGGTGCCTGCTCACTGTTCTCAGTGCACCTTGAGCATCCAGCTAAATTGAGTCCAACAGGACTTATTGAGGAGGAAAGCTATGTTTTTTCATGGCCTGAGACAGCTCTAGGAGCCACACAAACTTATTTTCTGGTGCAGTGCTTCGTCTGGTAATATTGGCACATACAAGCACATATAGCATCCTGGCACACATGGACCAGAAACCAGGCAGATTCACCAAACTAAATTGAAAATTGCGTATAGACACTTCAAATGTGTTTCTTTCCTCAACAGGCCCAACTTTTTTCCTTTCTTCTTTGCTCTCCTTTCACCTTCAACTCATCCTTTCCTTTTAGAATATTTTAATACTTTTATATAATTTTTATATAAAATACAGTTTTCTTTTGTATTCTGTGTATTCGTTATTTTTGATCTTTTGAACTCTAGCATCTTTCCTCTTCTGTTCACTTCATCCTATATTTCCATCTGTGTATATCCAACATCTAAATATAGCATTTGTTACTGACAGTATAACCTATGCATGCAAATTTGATGGCAAATATAATTATTTTTGTTCAGTTCTGGATGTAGTGTATGTGAGTTTGCCTCTGATATTTTGAAAGTAATACATCATAAAGTGAATTAAGCAATAAATTTGTTATCTTAAAACATTTATGAATTACCTATAATAATTCCAGAATATTTTATGTTATAAGCTTTTGTTTTATTGTTCATTTCTCTCCATCCCCTATCCTACATCTTGTATAAATTCAAGAGGCTATGGAAAAAGGGTTGTATCCTCCTTGACTTAGACTCTGGAAGCCAAATTCCCATTCTCACATTTTTAATGTCTAAAATCCTGGAATGGGTTCACCAGGGATCCAGAATAGTCTGGTCTGAGGATCAGCAACGGGTGGCTACCGCAAAGTCACATCAGTAATTCGTTTTGCTGCCTCCTTCCACTCCTAGTCTGGTTTTAAATAACTCTGACATATCTGATCTGCCCCTCTGTAGTCAGAGATGTGTCAGGTTGTCCTTACATGGTGCAAAATTTGTTGTATTCATCCAACCTCCTTCAGCAGAGAATGCCTATACCTCTTACATTAGAAGACACTCCTCTGCTGCCTCCTCTAGCTGTTGTCTTGCATAAAAAAAGTCCAGAAAGCAAGTACTCCATGTATATCATCTTTCCCAATGTGCAAAACTTGTAGTTTTGTGCCCACAGACATTTCCCACCTGATTAGGTGATACCTTCCTCTTAATCTGGCCTACTGTAGTAAGTCCCCAAGTGAATTAGGCTCCTTAAAGGAGCTACTTGATTTTTCCTGGCAGTCTAGACGATCTCATTCCCTTTGTCCTTTGAGGTTTGTGGGGGCTGAGTTGCAAATGGAAAAATCTGTAATCATTTCTTATGTATGAAGTATTAAGGCTTCAATGAGCTATTATTGTCCAAACACGAATGCTTTTATGGTCATTTTAGAGAACTAAGTAGTATTTCTGTGAAAAACTTTCCTCCATTTCAAGTAAGTCTGTCTTTAAACAAATAATGAGTTGTTTATGAGGGAAAAATAAATAAATAAATAAACTATTGGCCTTGTATTACAGACGTTATTGTTAGATAACAGTCAAAGGCTTTGGTCAAATCAATCCTGGAAACCTTTCACAGACGTTTTGCAATGTCCTTTCTTTTTCTTTCAGCACAGTGGAGTGGAGCTAAGTGAGTCTCACCTGTGCAGAAATCTAGACTGAAACCATTTTGTGTGTTCCAGGTGCTGGCCAGCCTGCGTACTGTACGGAATAACTTCGCTGCATTAACCAATTTACAAGATCGGGCACCTAGCAAGTGAGTGTCAATTTTTGGCCACTAAACTTTTAGCAGTGGTATTTTTCAAATGTAAACTAGGAATAACAAATGTTACAGATTTCAGTCTTTATCACCAAGCTGGTATAAAACATATGATGACTAATAATTTTATGAATCCCTGGAAGCTGCTATGCTGGATAGCTGAGACAGCAGCCCCCTTGCCTACCAACTTGAATTGCTGTCCTTGCATAAACTTGGAGTGGTTTTTATTTATGCACTTTCTGTGCTTTTTAATAAATTAGTCATATGTCAAAGATCATTCAGAGATATCATTCAGGCAAAGAGTCTGAGTTGTGCAAATGAACCAAAGTAAGCAGATAGCTACACTCATTGTGAGATACTTGCATCATCTGAACCTAGAAATCATCCGAGATAAAGACATCTTACATATCCACAGTAGTTCAAATTAGATATGATCTTTGTTTACTTCTGATGCAGTGTCATAGTCATTATTAACATTAGTTAAACTGGCAAATTTTGCAGTGAAGCAATTTCCCTCACCCAAAATGTACATCTGTAGGAATTAGAAATAGTTAGCATTTGTGGAACCTCTGTACCGTAGCAGTTTCTCACTGAAGACTTCATCACATAAAGACAGATGCCCACCATTGTATATGCAGTGCTACAGTAAGGTGTTTCCAGCCTCTTGGTTGGAATATGCTCCTATTCAGGCCAGTGCAGTCACCCAAGCAGCAACAGCCTACGCTCAGCTCCCACCTTTCCCTGGGGAGGTTGCAATCCATGTCTCTCAGCTCCTAGGCAGCACAGTAAACACCAGANCTATAACTTTTTTTTTTTTTTTTTTTAACAGACGGTCACCAATGTGTAACCAACCATCTATTAACAAAGCAACTATAACAGGTAAGAGAAATTTACATGATTAAAATTCCTCTGTGAAACCAGCATGTGTTTCTAAATTATGGTGACTCAAATTAGTGGCTTTTGATATTATACCATGTTGGCTTTGTGATTTCTCTCTTACAATTCCATTTTTGATATAAGTTCTTTCCCAAATAATGTTTTTTTAACATGACAGTCCTTGCTNCAAAATGTACATCTGTAGGAATTAGAAATAGTTAGCATTTGTGGAACCTCTGTACCGTAGCAGTTTCTCACTGAAGACTTCATCACATAAAGACAGATGCCCACCATTGTATATGCAGTGCTACAGTAAGGTGTTTCCAGCCTCTTGGTTGGAATATGCTCCTATTCAGGCCCTGTTTGCAGTCATCCCTAAGCATCCCTAACCTGTGTTAATCCAGCAAATTCCAGCTTTCATCAATGACCAAAGTATTCCACTGAGCCATTTCCCGTAAAGATTATTGTAAAGTGAATGCACAAAACAAGTTAAAACTAAATTTTCTTTAAGAATGTATTTCAGGTGAGAGAATTTGGATATTGCGAGCCATATGTGAATAATAACGATGTATATAGACCAAACTTTAAGCTAGGCACAAGCTCTAGCTAGTATTAGGCAGATTTTTAAATTAGCTTGTAAATTCCCCTGCTGAGGTTCCCAGTACACACAAAAGTTTGAGCATCGGTTGTGAATTTCTTTCTGTNNTAACATGACAGTCCTTGCTCTCCATTTTGTGTTTATATGCTAGTGTGTGACTGTGTCATGATTAGCTTCACTAATAACTTTCTGCAGTGAAATGCAGTAGAAAGAATTGGTATGAGAAATGCAGTGATCTTTTATTTGGGAGCTGGAGTTCTGTAGCTGTACTGATGCAAAGTCTTGGTATTATATACTCTTAGGCAATAAAAAGAAATTTTGAAGACTGACTTTTCTGATTTAGAACTGTAGGTATTATTTCTATAACATTTGTAGGTGTATAAAAGAAAGATTATTTATAAAAGAAAATACTATTACTAGAGAAATACTAACTTGAAAACATGGCATCGTAAGTTATGTGAACGCTTTTGAAAATTTTACCCTGCAGCACTTTTAGTTAGTATTATGGCAATTTGGTCTCAGACATTTTTGTGGGAACACACTTTTTTTGACCTCATATTTCTTTATATTCTGTCAATATATGTGTTCTTACTGCATGTAGTTTTCCAGATAGTTACATTCTCTGTGGGTTGTTGGCAGACTGAAGTGATTTGCTTTGCTTCTTAGTGGAAGTACACAGGCACTTAGTACACAAGCAATTTATAATTTAAACCAAAACTTATTTTTTCCAGAATTTTCAATGTAAGGCTTATTTTTTTTTTTTTTTCCAAATACAACTTGGCTTGATTTTTACTGATCCTCTGCAGAGCTCTTGTCTTTTAATTGTATGATAACAGGATTTGTAAATCAAGGAAGAAATTATACTTCAGCTTTTTTGAGAACTGTGGCTGTGGCTTTGTCATGTTCAATAATCTGTTTCCTTAGGCTCTGGAATGTGGTAGCATCATTAGATTTTTAATCTATCCTCACACAATATCTGCATATCCCTCTGAAAGATCCAATCTTGGCAGTTGTGTACTATTTTATTCTCTAAGGATCTCATCATGTAATCTGAACATTTGTGCAGAGGACTTATTGGGGAACAGAGGGTTAAATCTTAAAATCTACTCTGTACACAGAAAGTCTTCCTTAGTTAACAGTATTCCACAATCATACTTAAATTCATGGTAAACAAATGGAGAGGGGAGACAGGTAAATATTTATACTTATAGGTCTGTCATGAACTGCTTCTCTTGCCTGTAACAACTATAATCATAATCCTTTGTCAATGTATTCATTTAAGAGGTCATTTTGGGCATTAGTTTCCAATTACTATCTAGGAGACATTTCAATTATTGATAGATGCTACTCCTATTTTTAATTAAGTGCAGTCATCCAGTAGTCTGTTATCTTGACTGGAGATTTTGAGACAGAGATTTTGAAAAGTAAGGTTATTTCCTTGGCTCCAAGGTGCTAACATTAGAAAGCCTAAAAGACAGTAAAATCCCTGCCACTAAAAGAAAATGTGATATCTGGACCAGAGGATATGCATGCATGTGAACACCCAGTGAGCCTTCCTTACATGCTCTCCCACAGTATTTTGCCTGAGGCCAGCATCTCTTCTCCACCAGGAGAAGCTGCTCAGACAGGGGGACTCAAGATGCACTTTGCTGGAAGTTACAGTTGCTCTTTTAAAATTCACCCCTGATCTGAAGGTTCCCATTCAGCTAGTCCCCAGAGTGCACTGTGCTTGTCAGAAGCAATACATCATCTGAGGTTTTAATGTTTGGAAGGAAGGTAGTGCAGTCAGTGGTGCAGCTAATCTAGAAAAATGTTTCTGTGCCAGGAAATTTAAAGGAAGCAAGCAGAAGGCAAAGAATAGCAAGGATAATTTAATCTAATTGAGCTTAATCTGGCTCATCAGAGATGCTGCTGGAACTGCTGTGCCCAACTGTTGTATTGAACTAGCTGAGCAGGGACGTATTTGCATTGGATAGAACTGGTTAAAAGATATCAATGGGACGAGAAATAGATTAAGATCCTATAAAGTGCAGAAACAACTACAATTCACTTTAACTACTGCATGGAGACTGAGGCTGGATACTACTTTTCCTGAACGAGTTTTCCAATTCTTAGTCATAGACTGGCTTTGGTATTTCCATAGCAACAAATTTCATGGCAGAAGCCAGAAGAATGCATAGATGCTTTCTTGAAGCGTACTAAATCCTAGTAAAACACACTGCATGCTGGCACTATGCCAAGAGAAAGATATATTGCAAACACTTCCTGCTCTTCTTAGAAAGATTAAAAACTCTTTTGGATGTTACTATGCATTTGGAATTTTTCCTGGGAATACCTGTAATGCTGTTTATGCAGAGTCTTTCACACTGAAAAACCCTCCTGGTGATGCTGTTCACCATATATCCAGAGGAATACACCAGACAGATAGAGCCCCATCACATCACCCAGGTGGCACTTCTAGCAATCTCTGCAGGAACTGACCATGAGTGTAACAAACTAGGTGACTGGAAGACACAGTGTCACTAAACAATGTCAATGCTGAAACAGAAGTAGACACATAATGTGGAAGGTTTAAGTTGCTAAGTAAGTGTCATCTTCCAGGAAAAACAAAAGTGTAGCAAGAGGGAGCAGAAGATATTGGGGAAATGATAAGGGAAAGATAAAAATCGATTTGGTAAAGTGGTCTCTTCTCCAGGCAGGCACAGGTCAACTTTAGCCATAGCCTGTGTCTGAACATTACCAAACGCATCTGCTACAAATAACTTTTTCTGCGAAGGAAAAATCCCACAATTGGCAGCATCTTTTGTTTTAATAGCTGAAATCTGTGCTCCAGTGTCTATTAAGAAAGTGATTGGGACCTGTTTTGGTCCCACAATTCCAGTAATAAGTAGATCACCTCTGTTATTTTCAGTGAGCCACCTAATGTACATCCACCCTTCGCCCCCCCACTCACCACTGGAAGGCGGAGGACTCAGTTTCCCACCTGGTCTCAGGAGGCGTTTGTATCTAAAGTGTTAATGCATGGAGATGCACCGGGGACAGTGGCATCTTTAGAATTCACTTCCTGATGTACCAGTTTATTGGGCCAACTTTTCACCAGCTTCTCTAACTTGTCAGTTGGCAACCCATCCATCAAGTCATATGCAATTCCTTGTTGCAATCCCTGTGCCCATAAGCTATTGCGATTGTTTGGCATGTTCCTCCCCCCAGGTGGTCTTGCAGGTAGCATCCGTTTTGTACTTCTGGGGCATGGAGATGTTTTAACTTTGACCCCCCTTAGGTTTCTGGGGTCTGCTTTGGTAGTTGCTAGGCTAACAAGGCCATAATTGCGCCCATAATTAATTAACTCTTCAGCCACTTCTCGCCAAGTCCACCTTTTCCTATCTGAGGGCTGGCCATGCGTATCAGGATAGTGCCTCAATACAGCAGCCACATCTCCCTCTGTCTGCAGCCTTGCCTGTATGTTCCCCTGTGTCAGAATCATGATTGACCTTAAGGACTCAGGAAGTCCCCGAATAAGGGGAGTCATATGCTCAGGATCCACCAGCGTCAGCACTGGGGAGTCCTGCTTAGGTTCCAATTTCTGATCATACATCATCTGCAAGCAAGCAGCTTTCTGCACGCTCTCCACCAATTGATCACTAGTTCTCATAATTGCGAGGGGATCCCTTCTCTCGAGGGGGTTCAACCCTCCTGCCCAATAAGACCTGGGGACCCCACCTCTATCCCTGGGAAGGTGATGGAACACCTTATCCCTTGGCACTGTCTCTAGGCATATCAAGGATAAGAAGGTCCTTAGAGGCAGCCAACATGGCTTTACCAAGGGGAAGCCATGCTTAACCAACCTGATAGCCTTTTATGAGGACATTACCAGGTGGATAGATGATGGGAGAGCAGTGGATGTGGTCTATCCTGATTTCAGCAAAGCATTCGACACCGTCTCCCACAGTATCCTCGCGGCTAAACTGAGGAAGTGTGGTCTGGATGATCGGGTAGTGAGATGGATTGTGAACTGGCTGGAGGAAAGAAGCCAGAGAGTTGTGGTGAATGGGATGGAATCTAGTTGGAGGCCTGTATCTAGTGGGGTTCCCCAGGGTTCAGTACTGGGACCGGTACTGTTCAATATATTCATCAGCGACTTGGATGAGGGGGTAGAGTGCACCCTCAGCAAGTTTGCTGATGATACAAAACTGGCAGGAGTGGCTGACACGCCAGAAGGGTGCGCTGCCATCCAGCGAGACCTAGACAGGCTGGAGAGTTGGGCAGGGAGAAATTTAATGAAATTTAACAAGGGCAAGTGTAGAGTCTTGCATCTGGGCAGGAATAACCCCAGGAAGCAGTATAAGTTGGGTACTGACCTGTTGGAGAGCAGCGTAGGGGAAAGGGACCTGGGGGTCCTGGTGGACAGCAGGATGACCATGAGCCAGCACTGTGCCCTCGTGGCCAAGAAGGCCAATGGCATCCTGGGGTGTATCAGAAGGGGTGTGGTTAGTAGGTCGAGAGAGGTTCTCCTCCCCCTCTACTCTGCCCTGGTGAGACCGCATCTGGAGTATTGTGTCCAGTTCTGGGCCCCTCAGTTCAAGAAGGACAGGGAACTGCTGGAGAGGGTCCAGCGCAGAGCCACCAAGATGATGAAGGGAGTGGAGCATCTCCCTTCTGAGGAAAGGCTGAGGGAGCTGGGTCTCTTCAGCTTAGAGAAGAGGAGACTGAGGGGTGACCCAGTTAATGTTTATAAATATGTAAAGGGTGGGTGTCAGGAGGATGGAGCCAGACTCTTTGCTGTGACATCCAGTGACAGGACAAGGGGCAATGGGTGCAAGCTGGAACATAGGAGGTTCCGCTTAAAAATGAGGAGAAATTTCTTCACAGTGAGAGTGAGAGAACACTGGAACAGGCTGCCCAAAGAGGTTGTGGAGTCTCCTTCTCTGGAGACATTCAAAACCCGCCTGGACGCGTTCCTGTGTGATCTGCTCTAGGTGTTCCTGCTTCAGCAGGGGGATTGGACTAGATGATCTTTCGAGGTCCCTTCCAATCTCTAACATTCTGTGATTCTGTGACCCGGTGGTCTCCAGTAGTGAAAAATACTCCCAGCCCCCAGTACCCTTCTGCTTCCTCTTCACTTAACAACATGTGATCTCCGCCTGACAAAGAAATTCTCCACACATACTCAGTTTCCAATTCACTAGCAGTCCGGCCAAAATCCCTTTTTAGTTTTGCCAATTCAGCAGCAGAAAAGGAGGCCTCCTTAGCTGTAATTTGAGGGGAGTGATCTTCATCATCCTCAAACATATATTCAGTTTTGACCAAGGGTAAGAGTGAGGGAGGTTCTAATTTCTCTAAGTTCTCTCTCACAGCCTGCATGTCTTTAAGAGGATAGCTGGTTACTAGGGGGAGAGGTGCTTCCTCACAGGCACAGTTCTCAAGGATTTGCTCCTTAAGGGCAACTTGTAACTGTTTAACTTGGCTTTTTTCTATCTTCAGTTTGTCTTTTAATTCGACCACTTGTTCCTGCAGGGTCTGAACCCAGGTTTGGAGGGATTTAATGATCTGCGACTCGGCAGCACGGTGCAGATATTCTGCTTCTGCAGCTGCTGCTAAAGTAGTCCCTAGCACAGCACAAATAACCTGTTTCCTTTTCCATGTTGAGATTTAGCATCCCTTCTCAGAGCTATCATTCGATCTACAATGATATGCAAATTATGCCAATTATTCCACGCCCAGTCTATACCAGGAACAGAAGGTCACGCTTTATATTTTTCCAAAAAGTTAAAGAAAACTTCTTTGCCCTCTAAGGCATTCTTTTCATTACTCAAGTCTCAGATAAAGTAAGGGGGGAATTGAACTTTTTCTCCTTTACTCTTTTTCTTTTTATTTTTTCTCGTTTCAGAAAAGCAGATCCTACCCCATACAAATTCCTCGTAAACCAGAAAAGACAAGAGGGAAGTGGGGGAGGGTGATTACATCTCAGAAGAGAAAACACATAGGTTTGCTATGTCACACTCTCTAGAAGAGCAATTACCTTATCACTTATCCTACAAAAGATAGGGAGGTGGTGTCTCAGGAAAGCAGCACATAAAGTTTCAAAAAGAAAACACAAAATCCACCCCCCTTACTGTCCTACGATGTCTCACTTATTCCAAACCACAAAGTTCAGAAACACAAAGTCAGGAAAACGTCATCTCAGGGAGGTCACACGTAAAATTTCTTACCACAAATACCTACCATGCCCCTTTATGTCCCTGAGAGGTCTCACTTGTTCTACTGTTTTCACTTATTCAACTGTCAAGGACAGCACTTTCGTCTCAAGGGATCCTGCCGACTATACCAATTAAAATGTCCCGATCCGATGTCAGGGAAGGTTTCTTTACAATCCCAAGAGATGAAATTAAGACACAATTGAGGTCAAATGCCATAAACTAAACTTGCTTTTATTACCAAAAATTGAGAGACAATATCGATACGACAGAATAGAAAAGGAGTAAGGTAGAAGAAGAGACAGACGGACAGAGAGAGAGAGAGAGATCTAGACAGCAGAGCAAAGAGATTTCACCGCTCCTCAGATCCAGCGATGTCTTGGTGTCAGGGGGTGCTGATCTTTGGTCGTGGTGGGTCGTCCAAAATGTGATGGTGAGTTGACGGTGACCACCATAACCTGCAGCATAGTACTGCTCGCATACTTATAGTCCAGTGGTCCCAGGCAGCTCTTGGAGTGACAGTTTCTGGCATCCAAGTTCTCAGCAGGGATCTCCTTTGTCACTGTCTTCCAGGCCTTGCAAATTAAAATCAGCAGAGAAGCAGGTAGTAGCCAGACTGTGTCCCACATTCACAGAACACAATGGCATAATCTCCCAACTTCCTTTACCAAGCTGAAAATGTTTGCTCCCAGGCCAGAGTCTTGAGGCAGCACCATCCAGTATCTCCTGCCTTGGGCTTTCTCATTCGAAAACAAACAGCTTCTGGCTTTGTCCAAGGAGTGCCTTCAAATGTAAAACTGTCAGAACTGTTGCTGATTGAAGAAGGTTCCAGCCCTAGCTTCTCATGTTGATTTGAGACAATGCTTTCTTAAAAGTCTCAGACATAAGAGAAGGTCACAAAAATAGCAAGAGAAAAGTTATCCCACAGTGATGAATAAGTACTTTTTGCTATTTTAAGAATTCACCCCGAGGTGGAAATGTGGGAGAAAATGCATTAGCAATAAAGTAGGAAACTGGAGTTGAGAAGCGAAGCAGCACAGGAATAATATGTCCAAACTGTTTGAAGTAACAGGAGCCATGGTGGTCTTAAAATCTGCAGGGGTATTTCAATGTAATATGTAGAAGTTGATGATCAAAATATGAATTGTTCTATTCAATATATCCACATAAATCCATTTTGGAAATTGACGCAAAAGCCAATAAATATCAATGGCATACTTGATCTTCAGGATAAACCAAGTATGTTATCACATACTGAGTGTCTGTTTTACAGACAAATTAGGAGGAAGGAGGTTGTCATGTACCAATAGACTTCTCAGGCGGCACTTTCCTTATCCTTTTTAGACAGCTGGGATTTAGATATCTATTTTGGTGAGTCTCTTTAGAGTCCCACATTGTCAATGTGCATAAGCAGACACACTATTTGACTTATTTTAAGCATCTCCTTCAAAGGGAGTTGAACTGGTCCATAGAAACAACAAAGGACATTGCTGTCTTTTGACTGAGACTAGCTTGGGATAACTCCTTTAACTGTATGGTGTTCTGTTCTTCAACCAGAAGAGGGATTCCTCCCACTGTGAGTCACATTTTCCAGGCAGGCATATGGTGTTTCATTTCAAGCTTCAAGTAATTCTTCTAACATAACCAGTAAATTATAAAAAAACATTTCATTAAAAAAAAAAAAAAACACAGAACACATCTATCTTTGAGTCATTTTCATTTTTGACTGATGACAAAATAAGCAAGCAATACATATCTTTTGATCACTACAGTTGTAATACCTGCATTACTAGATGAAAATAACATGAGCTAAGAAGGAATCATATAAGGTTTTTCTTAATGTGCATCAGATGTGAAATAGATAGGAAACTCAGTCTGAGAGATGCTTTTATGTGCAAAAACTACATGCAAAGGAGGGACGTTTGTCCTAAAGAAGTATATGGGCCTCCAAAGAGCGTCAGAATTAGTGATTAACTGGCAAGTCATAT
>VXAV01010113.1:176573-190300 GCA_013399715.1 Alectura lathami | reverse complement strand
TTGCGGCAGCGGGAGGCCAGCCGCGCCGGGGCGGGGGGCTGGGGCTCGGCGCCGCGCTGTGCGTTAGGGGACCCCCCCGCCCCCGGCAAAGTACGGCCTGCCACCCCAGTCCTGAATGGGCGCGCCGAGCGAAAAGAAGCTCCATCGCTGGTTGTGCTGGACGCCAAGTGTGACACGGGGATAGCTAAACCAGCCTGTAGAATATAAAGGACAGTGTATTTTCACACACACAAATATCTGAAACCAGCGTGTGGTGGTACTGATCCTCATGACAACTGTCCCTTACTGTTATGTGAATTAAGCTCCGTTCCTCTTCTGAAGGGAAATACCCTTACAGCCATGGAAGTCATGGCCTGTGGCTCGGTGCATGCGAGGCAGGTCCTGCTGGGCTGGCGTGTGCAAGCCACACAGTGAACTGGTGGGACATCCCTGAACTGCTGGTGCAACATGTCCCTAGACTTCCCCAGGTGGGAAACAAGCCGGAGCTGCTGGTGGGGCTCAATGCATCAACCCCCAAGCAGGCCGGATGGCAGCCTTTCCTCCTAAACACACAGAAAGTAACAGGAGCGAATCGCCCAGATGCACCCAGTATGGCGACTGTGCTCCGTAGCCTTTCTGCACAGCATGTGAGATCTCTGTGATCGCGTTGGTGAGCAGTCTTCCACGGCTGCTATTATCTGTAAATGAGAGAAAAGTTCTAGATGCTCTTGAAATTTGAACTTTTGGTGCAGAAAGAAAAATGAATGTATTCTAACTGAAATTGCCTTAAAAATACACTGCGATTGCCCAACTTGAGATTGATGTGCTTTTACATGCAATAGAAGTAAGGTTGTGCTTACTCCCTCTACTCCGCCCTTGTGAGACCCCATCTGGAGTACAACTAGCACAAGAAAGATGTGGAGCTGCTGGAGCAGGTCCAGAGGAGAGCCATGAAGATGCTCAGAGGCTGGAGCACCTCTCCTACAAACAAAGGCTGAAGGATCTGGGGTTGTTTAGCTTGGAAAAGAGAAGGCTCTGGGGAGACCTCAGTGTGGCCTTCCAGTACCTAAAGGGAGCTTATAAGCAGGAGGGAGAGCGACTTTTTTACGTGGGTTGATGGTGATAGGACAAGGGGGAATGGTTTTGAACTAAGAGAGGGGAGATTTAGGTTAGATGTGAGGAGATCATTTTTCACTCAGAGGTTGGTGAGGCACAGGCTGCCCAGAGAAGCTGTGGATGCCCCGTCCCTGGAGGCGTTCAAAGCCAGGCTGGGTGGGCCCTGGGCAGCCTGGTCTAGTGGCTGGCAACCCTGCCCACAGCAGGGGTGTTGAAAATAGGTGATCTTTGAGGTCCTTTTCAACCCTGGCCGTTCCATAATTCTAAAATTGTGACTGAATCTAAGTCATGAATATCCCCATAAATTCTTCAGTCATCAGCATGATTTCTTTGTGATGTGTCAAAGCAAAATCAAACATATTTTTCTGTCTGCAGGCAAATCTCCACACACTTTTATCTGACTTAACTCCACCAAAGTTGTAGCTCTTCCATTTGTCTAATTTATGACTTCATGCCACTTTTATGTTCAGTAATTGTAGTGCCTTCACCCCCCTATAAATGCCAAAAAAATGGCACCAAGTGAGGTAAAATCAGCAGGACGACAGGTTTCTCTGGTTTAGGCTGGAATTATATTACAATATTGAAAACAGAGATATATAAGGGTGTTCTACATTTCTGAAGAATTTGTACATTTGTATAATGAGTGAGAACTAACTAGGGTGTTACATACGAATGGTGTCAAGAAAGAGGCAAATTTCTCACATCTAGAATATTAACTTTCCCGGTAAGCGATGCAAGCTGGGCAGCCTGCTTGAAGGCCCAGTTCTCGCCATCTCTTTCCCCCTGTTTACTGTGGAGTTGTCATGATGGCATCCAGATATTAGCATGCTGGGAATGTGAAACAGCTCCTATCCAGAATGCAGCGTGGACACACCCCGAGGTGGTTGGGAAGTGTCTCTAAAAGAAATGGTCTCTGCTAGTCCAGATGTGGAAATTCATAACTGGATTATAACTGGATGTGGCTTAAGGTGACTAAGCTTCTGTAGTCTCATGGATGTGGAAATCAATGCACTTAAATGAAACACTTTCTAAATAATTTCTCTGATAGCAGTGCTTGCCTTGAAATCAAAAAAGCCCTGTTTGATAAGGACCTCCGTCTTGCTGTAAGATGATTTGATTGCTTCGTTGTCTTTTTTTAATTTTGATAGCTTTCCTCATCTTAACCCTATTCATCATGTAACTGATACTGTTTGAATATCATACTCGTGTCTTGGTAACAAGACATGTATGTATATATAAAAAAAGATGATACTATTTTCCACAAAGAAATTGGCATAAAAGTATTTGATGGCAAATTTCCTGCACATAAATATTCTGCTCCATGAAGTAACTAAGGACAAGACAGGATAAGGTACCACCAATAATCTTTTGTTTGGTGCATAACCTCGTTTTTTTAATGGTCCTTAGATAGTATCAGGAGTACATTGTGTACAATAACTGTTAGAGTTGCATTTTAATTCAACTGTCCTTGAAATAAGTCTAGACTGACTCTGCCTTGCAGTGCAATGTTTAGCATGAGTTCTTTGCATGCCGTTAGATAGCAAAGCATAAATTCATTATTGGCTTTTATTGTCCATTTTTGTGATACATTTGCTCAAAATCAGGCTACAATACAGGTGTTTATTTTTATGAATATTATTCAGGTTACAAGAGCTTCCAGGAATGGGGATGGTTGTGTTTACATCGCTATATCTATTAAAATGTGCCTGAGTGATAAAGTAGCAGATTATGTGTGTATTATTGATACGTAAGACAGTACACATGCTGTATCCTAATCCATTTCACCAGGAAAAATATGCGGTAATAAAAGTGTGACTCACAGAAGCAGAGGCCTGACTGTGTTTCCTGCTACTACCCAGCCAACATCATCCAGGGTTACAAAAGATTTAAGTCCTTGCGCGTGACCTTTCATGGTCCAGCAGCTCTCCCACAAGCTGCTGCATGAAGCAGTTGCCCTTGGGGTAGAACCTTCAGCAGTCACCTTCAGGGAAGTCTGCAGAGCAGCTTTCTTGCAAGTTTCCTGGCATTTTTTGTGGTACATCTCTTGTACCAACACTGTTTTGAAAGGCAACAGCACAGTGCTGTTTTGTGGCATTTCAGAATCAGGCTTTTAGGCAGAGACTTTTTTTTTTTTTTTTTCTTAGAGGGTTAGCATTTACAGGGAAAGACCTGCATATTATTAAAAAATAAAATCTGATGCAGTGGGCTTTGGCAAGTAATGAGCACATATATAATTGCTCCACCATCGTATTGATCGTATTGCAGCTTCTTAAATCTAGATCTTGGTGACCATTTAATACAGTGTCCTAGAAGATTTTTTTATAAATCTGCCTGCTAAATATTTATCCTTTGTTACATAGTTAGCAATACAAAGGCAATAATGGAGACAATGAGGTATTTGAGGAAAACTAAAACTAAAAAACATTGACGGTATTATTTGGCATGAGGGACAATGGACTTGACATAGCAGCAGTCTCATTTATAGCAAGGTTTTGGAGGCATCACAGCAATGAAGAATTTACAGGCACAATTTCAAAGAAAATAATGTGGTAGCTTTGCTAACATTCTGACAAAATCCTGTGTGTGTGAAAGCAGGATGAGAGAAATGCAAGTGTGTCAGTTTAAAATCGTATAGTGACCTGATCAGAGAGAGAAAATAGTGTCTCAGGACTGAATAAGGGATGAGAGAGAGGGAGGAGACAGACTGTAAAAACCTACATACTTAAAACCATACTTAAAACCTAAGGTCAGTAGCTTATCTTTGGCACACTAGAAAAGAAGAAGCCAGAGGAGGAGTGTCATGAGTGATGTGAACGTACAGAGAATGAGCCGGCTACAGATTTCAGATCTGTGTACAGATTTTCCCAGAGTCTTACATCTATTCTGGTACGTGGACACATGTTGTAAATACAGAAGAAACCCCTCTGATACACTTCCAGTTATGGCTTGTCTGCCATTCCACTTTCCAGAGTTGAGCCAATTTTCAAGTCATATTTCCCTTTTTTTGTTTGCTGTCTTGGTAGAACTCATCATTTTGCCTGTGTCAGCTGGCTGTGCCACGTCCCAGTGCCATGAAGGACCTGCTGTATGTCTTCTTTCTCAAGCTCCAAAACTGTTTCTAAGTAGCATCTAATAAGAATGCCTCTTTGTACCTCGATAAGGCTCTTGTCACTCTTACTGTAATTGCATTGATTTTTACATCTTTCCCACTGCCAAAAAGAAGGAAAACCAGGCAAGTTATAAGCTTGTAGATGTTCTCTGAGCAGGTTAACACATGTCCATTACAAGACCTATTTATTTTCCAGATTTTCCTGTGCAAGCCTGAACTATTAGGTTCTGCAAACCAATGCTAACAATATTAGAAGCAAAAGCAATAGTTTTTAAAGCCTGAAGTGAGTTACACTTATCAATATAAACAATAAAATCTAGGGTCTTTTCAGCAGTATCTGAAGGAAAATTAGAAAGCCCTTATCCTCTCATTAGCTCTTTGTATAATTTAAGGTTCTTTGATGACTTCGTTTAAAGAACCATGGTGATTGGGGCTGTCCTGTCATGAAAACTTGCTCACTTCAAGAAAGCTGAAAGAATAAAAAATGGCATGTTTAGTTTATATTTGTGCCTTTTGCTAGTGATAGAATACTAGAATATGTGATTTTGTGTAATTTACAGTAAAACAAATAATTGCAGAACAGGGTATGAAATAAAAGCATTATTTACAGTATTTTCAGTAAGATAATCAAGTAGCTCAGAAAATGTTCAACAATGAAAAACTGTTAGGCATCTACTAAGGTGACTGTAGAGAAGGTTTTTAAAGGTTTCTGTCTAGTTTGATAATAANTAGGTGCTTTATTTGAACGTAAAAAAATACAACTGAAAGGAAGCATAAAATCAATAGTATCTCCTTGTTCCATTAACATTATGTTCACAGGGCTACCTTAACTGTAACAAAAATGTCCCTTTCTGTCTGTAAGTTCCAACAGACAAGGCAGAAAGAAAAAACAAGCAACAACAAAACCAAACCAAAAAAAGGAAATACTTGTGCCATTTAATGCCATTTACAGAGTAATAGCTTTTAAAGTTTAATAAGCATCCTGCTCTGAGTACTGCTTTTATTTGTTAGAGGGTTGGGGTGGTTTTTCTTGATTTAATTGTATGGGGAAAGCACAGTCCTTTCTTGTGGACTTTGGACAAATATGTTTCTCTCCACTGCCTGTATATTGTTTTTTTTCAAGCCTGAGATCAGACTGTGAGATGACATCATTACAAACCGCTGATTTGGCTTTTATTGCTAGTGCTTTACATTTGTTTACATCTGAACTTGGCACTTTCTTTGAAATCTATTGACATTGTATATCTTCTCCCTTCTTTCAACCTTCTTACCAGAGGATGTTGGCTGATATTATTCTTTACCTCATTAGTGTCATAATAGTTGTTATGGGATTTTTAATTTTAATTATGTTGAAGAATGCCCTGGTTTGATAGGAATCTTTCACCAAGTGGAAGAGGCATATTAAGGAATCAGAAAAGTATTATTTCAGTAGTTTCTGCCTGTCTAGTAACAGTCTTCTTAACAAAAGAACAAACAGAATTAACCTTCCATGAAAGCCTTAATTATCACACTGTGTGGCTAGAGAGCAAGGACATGAAGCAGAGTTTGTCCTTTGGTGGGAATTTGTTTTTCGATCTTTATTCAGCAGAAAGATTAAATGATTGAAATTAAAATCCTTTTGAAAAGAAATTTACATTTGAGGCAATGGAGAGATTAAAGTTGGACTTTACACTAGTGTATTGTCTCATGCATGTTAATGGCAATTTGTAATTAACTATTTGTGTAAAGGAAGCATATATATACACTCATATAGCAATATACTCAATAGGCATATACATATATGCTCAGTAAGTAAGACACAGCAGGGCAGACTGGATTTATGCCTGCAGGTGCACTGTGCTAAACCACTTTCTGGCATCTGATCTTTAAATGACTGTGTGTGGTGGGTTTTAGGTTCTGCGCCTTCGTCACTGACTGGCTTTACACGCTTTGTTGCTCTGAACGGGGTGAATTTGAGTGAGTGGTTCCACATGTTTATGCACATTAGAGAGCTTTAACCACGTGTTGTTACACCTGTGTGTAGTGATGAAAATGCTAATATGGCTAGATCAGGCAGTGCTTCTGAATGGGGATTTGTAAGGTAGAGTAGGGTAATGAAATGCTTTGTAGTATATACATAGACAGTGTAAACAGATGGTCTGTGTAAAATCAGGAGGAAAATACAGTAGTAGAATCCTGACTGCAGAATTTGGGTAACAAAATAGGGTTCTAATTTCTGTTTAACTCTAAAAAGAAACTAATGATAAAGGTACAAAATGAATTATTTAATCATGCAGAACAGTAACTGAAAATACTCTGAATTGTTTCAGATCATGAATACACCAAAGCTGCCAGCAATGGCATTAAAGCAGGAGAGAAACTCTTAGTAAATTTGAAAGTCTGGGAAGATGACCTTACTCTTGTTCTGGGATGACACCAAGTGAGAGGATTTAAGGACAGAGTCTGTTTTTGCAGTGCTCTGTAGGAGGTGTGATGTGAAATACATTTCTGGGCTGTCCCATGACAGCCCTTTTCTTTTGAGTGTCAGTGATCTCTAACTTTCCCAAAACATTTAACATGTGAATTTGCATTTCTGGGGAATGTGCTTTATCTGAATAATATGGGAGCTTGTAATAGCTTGTAATAGTAAAACTTTCTGCCTCTGACTAGTTGATTCAGGACTAGCTTCACTTGGTAGGAACTGCATTTGTGGTGGATTAGCTGAACATACTCCCTGGTTCCAAGAAATACCTAAGTCTTTGCCACATGCTTCAGTGTGCTTTTGCCCCATCAATCAGCCTGTTCCTGATTACGTGATATATTTTGGTAATATAATCTTACATTTAAACATTAGATCATGTGTTAGCACTTTTTTGAAATGTATCACCTGTTTCTCCTGAAATGATAATTTAGAACTTAAAAAAATATTATGAAACTGAGAAATTTTTTGTTTCCTTGCAAGTCTCATTTCTCCATAGGAAAATGAAGGAAAATTTCATTTAGAAATGCTTTAGTTTCACCATTTTCTGTGTCACATTTGTCTGCATATCCCAAACATCCAAGGGTTTTTGCTGTGTTGGTAATTTTGATCAAAAGCTTATAACCTTGATGTTGATATTTTCCTGGTAGTATGTTTTATTTTCTGCCCAAGCTAATTGCACAGTCTGCTTTAACATTGGCACCAAAGTGCTTCTTCTCTTTCAAAAAACTTCACTTTTTTCAGGCCTGACGCAGGACTGTCGGGTGATGACTATAGTGTAAGCCACTAATTGTATTTATATCACCAAATTGTGGCCTTTGTGAGCACAAAGGCAACCCAACAAGTATATCATATTCCTTCTGAATGCTATAGAGATCGTATTTCTTCTCATATCCTCTTCCTTCAGACTTTCTTCTACTTCACTGTTTTGGTAACAGTGTATTCTTATGATAAGCAAACAGATCTTAATTCTTTAACATGATTCCCTAACTGCCTCAACTGGAAAGCTTCTATATTCTTTTTTATTGCAGCAGATATAAATGGAACACTTGCTGCTCTCCCAAGCATAACATTTTGCTCTTTTGAGTACATTAAAGACTGTCATTCAATATCAGAGCCCTTGGTGGTGCAATGTTATGGAACACTTGAGTTAGTCATATCTTTTATTTTCCTTGAGAGCTTGTCATCACTATCATGTTAAATTGAGCTGCAAGCCAGATTGTGCCCCAAAGTGATTCTTGTGTGACTTGAGCTGTAAGTCTAATTACACCTCCAAAAGAATTCTCATATTTTGAAGGAAAATAGAAGATTTTGAAAATAAAATTGTACTTGGAAACGTGTTGCTTCTGAGGCAGTGTGATCCCTAGGTAGAATCCTGGACAGCAGTTCAGACACTTGGCTTCTAGTCACAGTTGCAGGACGAAGAAGGTAGGTAGCATAGACTTGGGCACCTCATTTTGCCTCTCTGTGCTTCTGTGTCAGTTGGAATATGAGTATCTTAGGTCATGCGCTCTTAATGTGATGCCCTACAGTAAGTAGCACTAGAGACTTCAAGTTCAGTTGGTGTCATGTAAATTTTTATAGTCTGTATAAGTAACTCTGCTGACACAAACTAGTAATCAAACTTCTATAGATATACAAGTAACTCCCCTGTAAGTTAGCTATTTGATTTCTTTTTCATGTAATTCTTATTTCCCATTGCGTCGGCTTATTGCTCTATAGTACAACAAAAAGTCATTATTAAACTTATCAGTCTATCCAAACTGAATTTCAGCTGATCTTCTTTCTTGCCAAGTGCTATACTGATAACACCTCTGAGCAGATGAATGCTACTGTCTTTGAAATCTTCCTTGCTCCAAAAGGTTGTGTATTTTTTCCACTTGATCATCATCTGTGAGGATTTATAGAATTCATCACTGGGTTCTTTTGATGTGGTATGGCTCCACACATGAATGATGGGGAGCTGGAAGGCATGATCGGCATGCTTGCCAAGAATAATTGGCTTCTGCATTGTGGAACAGCTCAAATATTGTGAGTATTGCAGTATGTAATTTGGGTGTGCATATTGCCTGTAGTTCAAAGCATTTCAGTAGTCCTCAGTGGCAAGCTGAGCTTCCTGTTGGCTTGCTTGTTGCATGTTTAATGAACAAGCCACATGCAGGACTGGAGAAAGGAATTGTCATTTCCAGCTATAGTCCTGCATTTCTTTGGAATGGATGGAATTTAATCTGAGTCATTTTTGTTTCCATTTGCTTTTCTAGTGATTGTCATTTTCTGCCAATCATTCTTGTGATTTTCTGTTAAGTTGAAAAAACTGTTTGCTGGCATGTGGAGGTTGATGGCAAGAGCGTTTGTGCACTGCTAAAAAAATTGTTAGATCTGGTACAAAATGTTATTTATTAAACCTTAGCAAAGTTCTCAAAAGCAGGTTTGTGCCACTTCAGATTTGTGATCTGTAGCATGTAGAGACATTAGAATTCTTTGGTCAGCTAAATCTGTCTTGTCTTCTTGTGTTCAAACAATTTTTACATCCTTTCTTGGTGTATACATATTCTTTTGGACTATGTTCTGGTATTTTTCTCCGTCAACTTTAGGGGATAAGAGAGAAAGATTTTGTTGCTCCTAATCCTCGAGGAAGAGCTCAAAGACTTAAAAATGCTTAAGTCTTCTACCTACACACAGTCAAAGCTGGCAATTTTCTAAGCTTTTGAGGTAGGAATATCAAGGTTTATTGGCAGCCCCACTTCAGCTGGGACAAACTGTGCAGCTGCCGAAGAAGTGGTCTTTTTGTCCCTGCTGTTCATCACAACAATCAAAGCAACAAATGCTTTTGTTATGAGATCATTTTGCACTTGATGCGAAGCACTCGGTTTTGTCATGCACAATTTACACCTCAACCACATATCTAGTCTCACAAGAAAATGTGAGTTGTCATGTTTGCTTGACTGATTTCATAGAATCATAGAATCACTTGAGTTGGAAGGGATCTTTAAAGGCCATCTAGTCCAACACCCCTGCAGTGAGCAGGGACACCCGTCAGCTGGATCAGGTTGCTCAGAGCCCTGTCCTGCCTTACCTTGAAGGTCTCCAGGGATGGGGCATCCACCACCTCTCTGGGCAACCTGTACCAGTGCTTGTCTTTGTATGTTTTAGCACATTCGTGTAAAGAATGGAAGCTATGGATCACATCCTCAGGTGCAGTAAATGAGTGTGCCCCCATATAAATTTCTGGTATCTGACTATTGACAAAGATGTAGCCCTTTTTTTTTTTNTTTTTTTTTTTAAAAAAATTTTTCCTTTTTTTTTTTTTTTTTTTTTTTTTTTTTTTTCAGTATGTGTTCCATTATAGAGACTTACTGTGGTTCAGAGAATAAGGTGCTGGAGTTGTTCCCATGAGTATAACACACTCTTCTTGCCTTAAAAAAGCAAATGCCCTTTTTTTACACTAGACCAAATGGAATTTAAAGCAGAATACTGTTCAGTGTATAAGGTTAAAATGGGTTCTGAAATCCATTAAGATAAAGGTGTGATTTAGTGTGTTACATTAGTTATGTCACAGAGGTTAAGAGAGTTTACCTAATAATCAAAGCCTGACTTAGTATTTCATATGGCAAAGGTTCAGCTACTGTACTTGTATTAGCTTGCTGCTAGGTTGGTTGTGTTTTCACAAACTAAACATTTCTTTTGAAATAATAAATTTTGAATGTCAAAAGTCTGAAACTCCCAACAAAGGTATGATATACTATTTTCCAGATGGTACAAGAAGTAGCTCTGCAGGCTAATGTGCACTGTACACTGTTTCTCATGGGAAGTTTTCCTAAAATAGCCTTTAAAGTAGTACTTTTTCAAGAAAAAATGAGAGTTACATCCAGCTAGAACTAGTATTAGGTGCATGGTGGATGGCAGTTGGTGAAAAACCTCAGCAAAAAAAGATAATTTCAGGTGTAAATAAATTGTCATATATAACAGCACCTTAATTTTCAAATCCTAAAAAGAGAAAATGCAAACAGCACTGTCATTTTGACACCTTTATTTATTACTCCTTCTAACACTCCTGACAGTTTATTATGGAATGGTTTTTCAGTGAAATTTTGATCTGTTGCAATCACTGGGACTTTTTCCCCGGAATTCACTTGAGGCAGGGCTTTAACTGCCATGTCTTTTCCTTTTAAAAGTTTTATGATCTAATAACTACCTTTCAGTTTAGAACTTATGATTGTATGATTGTATGATTCTTCTCTTTTTCTACTTATTCCATTCTGGAAAGTTCATTGTCTCATTCTGGAATCTGGCTAAGTTGCGTATCTGTTTTTGTTTTATAGCTAATCTTACTCTTTTTTAAAATAATCTCATATATGTTTCATTGAATTTCATTATATTCAACAATGACTTTGAAAACAATCATACAGAACGTCCCTCATAAGCTGTGTTGGACATTTTTTATCCCATCCTCTGGGAGACTTGCCTCTAGTATCATGCAGGAAGTTTGATATGAATGCTCCCATTAAAAAACAGACACTTCTTTTAAGGACTTTCACAGAATCACAGAAAATCTCAGGTTGGCAGGGACCTCTGGAGGTCCAGTCAAGCTTCATACTCAAGCAGGGCCACCTAGTGCATGTTGCCCAGGACCATGTCAATTCAGGACTCAAACGACATTTAGCATGAACTTCACAGGTACCCAGTAGAGACTAAGCAGGCAGAAATGAAAGGATCCACATGTTTTCCAGAGCTTCTTCTTAGTTTTTCTTTTAGCAATACACTGGCTTTTGGTCTCTCTTTCCTTCATGTATTGCATGAGCTTCCTTTGCACTCCATAAGATGCTGTGAGTTTGGACTATTCTCACTGGAAGTTACTTGTATTTGTCTCTTGTTGGAAGAATGTCATTAACTCATCCTGTTGTGCTTCTTCATAATCTATTTTTTCATTGTCTTTGTATCTCATATAAAAATGTACATGTAAATTCATGGAATAGTTGATTTTAAACGATTGCTTTCCTTTTCCACTTACTCAATCTCTCTCCTCTGAAAAATTGGCATTAGTGCATTTTTGTCCAAGTTTAATCAGAGTCCCTGAAATATAAATGAGATGCATATGAAAAAATTGTTTTATCTTAATTTGAAAATTTCCGATAGCTGAATGTTAGATGAAAGTATTGTGAAATGTCTGTTCTTCCCTGGCAGAATTTGATGGACTTGTGTTTCTCTTATGTGAGCTGACTTCATCAGTAACATGTAAAGGAGTTCTGCTCCATTAAGCTGTTAATGTCCTCACTGTTGCAGGATAAATGAAGTGTTGGTTGCTGTAACTCAAGTCTTATTTTGATTTTAAAACAGAGTCACTGGAAATACTGAAGTCCAGACATGAATTTTGTTAACAGTACTAAAACCATTACCCTTACTCATATTTTCCTGCTTTAAAACTAAATCAAAAAAATCTTTTAGTTTACTTCCATAGTTCGATTTTATGTTTAATTTTTTACATCATATTGTATTGTGGTTTTTGCTTTTTTTTTTTTTTTCCCATTCCTGCTTTTTTTACTTACAAACAGTTCTTTGTCTGTTATATTATACTCTGCAAAGTATTTTTGATCCGTTGTCTGAAACATGATGTATACACGTTTTTTTCATTATTTTGTGTTATGCCACTGAAACTGGAGCAAGAACTGTCAAGTACGAGAGTGACATCTCACCAGCAGCCTCTCAGTAACTGCTGGGAGAGACTTAGAGTGATATCTCTCAGTCTTTCACTAATTTTGAAATGACAAGTACTTTTTTTTCAATTTATTCCAATTTTTTGTCAGGTTGGAAGATTCTGTAGAATTTCCATTCACTCCTACCATAAATTAGAACTTCAGTTAGGGATTTGGGTTTATATTTAAAATAAAGGCTGTATTTCGAACAATGGTTATACCATCTGTTTTTTACCACTGGTTCTTGGCTTCTCAGCACCAACACCACAAACATGGCTTGGGCGGTCAGTTTCGTACAGAAAGTACAGCCAGCTTCTGCATTTTCTTGTATCTCTCACTTGCAGGACTTGACTTGTATCATAACTGTATCACATTTTCAACACTAAATCCCGTAGGACGTGGAGAAATTACCTTATCTGCTTAGAAAATGCTCTTTAAAAGTGGTGATACAATGCTACTACTGGGTCCCATATTTTCCTGTGTTTACCTTTACTGTATTTTATCAGCTTGTAAATAAAAAGATCGCTTTTCCTTCTAACTGCCTCACTTTCTTGTGAGGGAAGTCTTTGTGAAAGCTGAGAGTTCAGCCGGGCACCTTCCTGTGTGTGTATCACCACCACAGTCAATATTGTCACAGCAGCAGGCATGTCCATGTATGGTACTGAAACTAGGCGCAGAATTTTATAAGAGGAATAAAGGGGGAAAAAAACAAAACAAAACAAACAAAAAAAAAAACAACACAAATTGTTCAAGACTGTCGTTATTTTCATCTTGCAAAAATGAAAAAACATTCCAAATTCTTACGTTGACAATAAAAAACCCCAATGACCACATGAAATGATTAGGCAAAAATGTTAAATCAGATTTTTTTTTTTAAGATAGTTGTGTGAGAAGCAGGTTTAACGAAGTTTGATTTTCTAAGGAACTATCGTGGTGAACAGATTACTTAATGTCTAATAGATACGACTTCCAATGGAAGTGTTTGCTACCAAGGCATAGCCCTCCTCTCCTTTGCAGCTTCTAAATGATCTACATGTAGTGAGCACACTCTTCGTCTCTTGGCTCAGCAGAGGCATTAAGAAAGATTTACCCTCTAGCCAGTGACTTATTTTCAACAAACTTGCCAGAATCTTGCTATCATGTTTGAGATATTTACACCTCTGTTAGGTTTTCTTCAGGTTGAATAAAAGATTTAAACATAGGCAGACGTCCATAGGCTAACTAAAACAAAAAGTATTTTGAGAATTCTTTCTGCTCATTTGTACTGGTGCAATGTGTGTCTTTGAATGTAGCCAAAGGTCTGGTGTTCTCAGAAAGTTTCATTCCCTCTTTTTTACCTTTTTTTTTTTTTTTTTCTTTTTTTGGATCACAG
>VXAV01010113.1:145402-164051 GCA_013399715.1 Alectura lathami | reverse complement strand
GGGGCGCGGGGGTGCTCGCGTGGTGCGCGGGGGCCGGCGCCTGTCGCGCGGCGGGGCCGGGTTTGCCCGAAGCGGGAGGCAGCGGTGAAAGCGGTGCGGACGCGTGGTGTCGGGCAGTTGCACCTTCTCCCAGTACGCTTCAAAACCAAAACTTGTGCGTTTGAGTGTTGCGGTGATTCTTCAGGCTGGTCTCACACGCATCCATCCCACTGTGAGACAGAGCTCCCGTCTGGAAAAGTGTGAGGAAAGTCGTAGTGTGAAGAGGTGGGGAAGGTTCCCTGACTGATACAGACTGCGTTTGGCTTGTAAATAGCAGTGCTGCTGGGCTTCCTAGCACGGTTTCCTATGGAGGAACGCACTCACAGCTGATGGCCGATGTAGTTGTCGTTTGTGCTGTTGTATCTGTAGACATGATAGGTACCAAAACCAGAGGTGTGTTTCCCAGACCAAGTCTTCATCAAAGCTCAGAACGCTCAGGGAGTGTGTGCTGGGCACTGCTGCTACTGAAAGCTCTCTGCTTGCTTTGCAGTTTCAAGAGTTTCCATGCACTTCATTCATGCATACACTTTCTTTCATGGTTTTGGTTTACAAACAACATGTGGCTATGTTACTGGCATTAATTTCTAAAGTCAGATTAATAAGCTGGCTATCTTGCTTCAGAATGTGTTTTTCACATATGTTATTAACAGATAGCCCAAGTATTTGGGTAGCGACATGTAAAATTAGAGGGAAGCAGCTTTTAATTACAGCAAATAGATGGCCTTTCTTGCCTCACTTGTGTCTGTGAAAGCAGCTCACGATCTATACTTCAGCAGCTGTATTTTGTAAACACTTCATTTGCATTTAGGGTTTCTTAAAGTCAAGTAATTTTGAGTTGTTTTGTCTCCATGTATGTCTTTTTAAAAAATGCTGTCTTGCTTTGACTGCCCTTACCAAATATCTGCTATTACTTCTTGTCTGCTTTTGAGCCCAGCTCAGCCTGTGGGTGAGAGGTGGATGGTTTGCACCTTGGTGCAGTTTTGTCCTGTAATAAAACCAGTTTGTTCCTTTGTCATGCCTTATGCTTCTCCTGTCTTTAGACATTCTATGTAGGAATTGAATCTCCATTTTAACAGTTACCTGCTTGGTGTAACTCTTAGAAGCATTTTCAGATTTTATTGCCAATTGAAAGTTATTCAGGACCTATAGGATATGTGCGGTCAGGATACAAACTCAAGAGTTTTGGAGTTACTTCAGCACTTCTTTGAATCCAGTGATAACGTTTGCATTGTTTCCAGAGGGAGGAGGATCCTACCTGGGCTTGGGGCCTGATCTTGCCTTACTGGCAAGTTTGAACACCTGTCAGTGCCCTCGTTTGTGATGTGTCTATTGCTGCTGTTTCACAAGATCCGGGACAGCCGTCAAGTATTTGTTTGTGATCTCCCCAAACAGACATATGGTGTATTTTATGAACAATGAGGACCGGGTAGTTTTAGAATAAGGCAAACTGATTACAAACCAATACTTCTTGAGTTCTCCCCAGTATTTTAAATTGCAACATGACCTACTTTGTGTCTTTGGGTAAATACAAAGATGCTACGTCTAAGGCTGTTCTGCTTGTATTTGTTTGAACTAGTTAAAGAGTTGCTTGGCATAGATTACAGGATAAGCACTGTTCATGCATCTTTATGCAAGTTAAAAGAAAAATGTGATTCAGAACAAGTCTGTTGTCTTGTTTCAAGCATAACATCATGCAGATGAGGGACTGATGCATAGTAAGCCTAGTTGTCATGGTTAATCTGAAGGTCAGTAGGAACGATGCTGAGCTTTATAGCAAAAACTGTATTCTTATATTGCAGTAATGTATGGCCTCAGTCTGCTTGTTCTATCAAATACGGATGTACATGTCTAAAGCACTTTGCTACGTACTGTTTCACATTGCAGCATGTAGGAAACAGTCTGTTGTTACTATACTGGCAAGGAATAGCCACCCAATAGTTATAGAGGTTGTTGATCTTGTTAAGAATAATTTTATTATTGAGTAGTAAAACATATCCAGTATTTATGCAGCACCTCCTGTCTTAATGTAAGTGCAAACTGCAACATCTCTGTAAGGCATATGGATAAGTGATGTTATTTTAGTTTATGGAGAAACTGAGGCAAAAAACTTTTCTTAAGGCTGGTGAAATAAAATTCAACCAAGCAGGAATATCCAAGATTATCCGGCTCTCTGTACCAAGAGTAATCTCTGCAAAATGAGATGAGAAAGTCAGGAAAAGGAACGCTGTGTGTGGGCATGTAGCATGGTTTCTCACCATGTTTGCCTTTCCATTTGTCTGGGCTTCTTTAAGAAATAGTGTAAGATATTTATTTTCCTCAGAATCTCAGCTATTTCTCTCTTATTTATTCCTCTGCCCTTTCTCTCTCCTTCCCCACACTCCATATAACAGCATTTCCATCGGTGTTAGCTTTGCTTATTTACCCAAACTTGTGTAAGATGTAAGGGGCTGCGTAGGAGCTGAGCTCTGCACTAGGTGAGAGCTTTTGGCTGACATGTAAAGGCTACCATAGCATTGGGGGGAAAAAAAAAATACAGAGAAGAAACTATTGACTATTGCTATTGACTAACATCTGTGGACTGTGGCTCTGTCATTGTGTTCTTGTGTGATATTTATCTGAGCAGAAAGAAATTGAATTGAAGAAATGCCTTACTAATTAGGATTACTAAAACTGGGAAATCATAAGTTCATGATTTTGGGTCTGGATTTGCAGCTACTGCTGTGACAGACAACAAATAAATATGACAGCCAATACAAAGGTGCAGCAACCGCTTTCTGATCAACAGCACTAATTGTAGATTAGTCAAATATGGAGTAACACTTATAATGAAACTGATATGCAAAGCTGTCTTTCGCTTCTGTAATCGTGAATTTTGCAGGCATCTCTAGTATGTTGCTTTCGGGTGTCTGGGTATCTGAATTTAGACATGGAAAAGTTTCAGTTTTTTTGTTGCTTCTCTTTCAATTTTAAGTTTAATGCAGTTGACAGCTCTTTTGGCAGGATTTGCTGACAACTGCTCGTGAACAAGCCTGTTGAAAAGGTCATTGGAGATTAATGTAAGGGTCTTAACAAAGGTTTCTTTCCTGCTATATAAACTTATGTAAAGGTCCTTTCTCAAGGAAACTTTCATAGGTATCAAAGCTATGAAGATAAAGGTTTTGTTTAGTTTAATCGCTCCAACTATGAAAATATTTTTTAAAATGTGAACTGTTTTGTAGTTGTTCAGTGTGCACACCAGTATGTGAAAATGTTCTCAGATTAAAGCAGAAATCTGTTTTCCTGGTTCTAGTCCAAAACCCTCCTGAAGCTTTTAAGTGCCGTGAAGATGCCCAGAACATCAATGTTATCTACCACCTACCTTCCAAAGACTCTGCTACTGTAACACTGACTGCAGATGTTAGTGGAGTCTTGGTATATGTTTGTGATTCTGTTCTTGTCACTTGTTTCTTACGCTTTTTTTTCACATTCCCTCCTGATGACCCCTGCCAATTTGAGCTGTTCTATAATCACATTTTCCTGCTGCTGAAAAGTATTTTTCCTTTCCTCCTATAGAGCATTAAAAGGCTCACACAGGCAGTGGAGAGATGGCTAACATAATATCCAGAGGAAGAGGGAAGCTAAACTAATTACTTAGTTGAACTAATTGGCTTTGAGTAAATTCCCTAACATGTTTCAAATATAAATCATTATTTATTTATTTATTTTTACCACTGATGGGACAAGGATGAGTGTCCCAGTGGCAGGGAGATCCCCCACTGCTTACATCCTGCTTTATCTTTGTTTTATTCAGTGGAAAAGTCTGGGTGGCGTAGTGGTCAGTAACTCTGTGGGTGTGTAGGTGGGCTGAGTCTAGAACTGGTAAAAGTGGATGATGTCCGTGGCTTGATCTTTTATTAACAGGCTAGTTGTTAGTGTAGTTTTTTTTTTTTTTTGAACTGTTGTTGCCATATTGAGTTTGTTGCCCATTTAGCAGCTTGTCCTCAGAAATTTGTATGTTTTAGCATAATTTTCTTTCGATGCTTTTTCCAAATGTGAAGGATCAGCCAAAGTAAAATAGTATCCTCTTCTGTCACAGCCATGGATTAGAGTGACCTGTTTCCAATTAAAGGAAAGGATAAATCTGTCATATCCATTTAAGGGGATTTAAACATCAGTCATTCTCTTGGGTTTCAGATACAGCACGTGAAAAATACATGCTGGAAGCAAGGGTAGGAAAGAAACTTGTTATCACAGCTAAATTGTAGCAAAGCAGACAAAACCTCTGCTTTTCTTTTCAGATGTAAAGAGCGAAGATGAGCAGGTGGAAAAACTAGGTGAGGTTTATCGTGTGACAGTCCTCTTATATAATGTCTGGCAATGCCATCACACTTGGCTCATTGACGTGATAGTTTAATTGTCTCTTGACATTTCCAGAGCTTTCTAGGAAGATCTGAGGATTTGGTTAGCTCTTTAGTGTACTGCTTGTTATGAAGATTACAGTTAAGTAAGGGGCAGCTGCATGCAAGGGAAAGCTTGTTTGCACGCAGCATCAGGAAAACTTTTATTCAGTAAGGATTTCAGTTTGCACAGTGACAGAGTAAAGGGGTGCTGATAAAGTAGTGAGCTGGGGAGATGGAATTTGAATTGATGCATATTTATGTGCAATTTTTCTTGTTCCTCATAGTGAGAGAAAAGGAAAAGAGGACTGAAGGTAAGGAAGAACATCCTTCCCAGCTGCACTCCTCTCTTTTCCTGGTCTGAAGGCAGAACTCATGAATTTTTAGACCTCTAGGCTGGAGTGCTTCTCCTTGTGTGCAACCTTACTTGCTCCAATGTCAGACTACTCATGCATCTGGAGAACAGCACGCTTGCCCTTGGGTAACCGCAGTGACGAGCGAGACATATATATATGTCTTTGTTTCCTGCACTGCACAAGGTTGTGACACAGAGAGATAGTGGCTGAAGCTTGCTCTTCAGCAGATGTCTTGCAGCAGTCCCTCCTTATCACTAACCAACACATCCATCTTCTCAGAAATGAGGGGATGGAGCGGTGGCGTCAGGTCAGTGACGGCTGTCTCGTCTGTGCCAAAGTGTGCTGCATCTTAGAGGCTGTCAGGGTGGTGTCAAATGAGGAGAAACCATGCAATGCCGAGTTTTGGGGCAGGGGCTGCAGGTCTCTTGGAGATGTCTGTCTTGTTGAAGGTGTAGGTCTCTGCTGAGAAAGAAGCAATTGTGGTGGGCCAGGCTAAACATCTGGGTTCAGAGCAGCCCCTTCTCTCCATGCAGGAATAGCAAATGTTGGCCGCCCGAAGGCATGACAGGCAAGCACATGTGATTCGGAAACCTAGGAGTCTAGTTTTGACCCATAATGCTAAATAAAATACGGTGGCGTTTCAAGGCACAAAAACGAGTCAGAAACTCTTAATCCCACTGATTCAGCCTGTACTTTAAATTTTAGAAAAAAAAACAGAATTAATTTCTGCATGTCATATTCCCTGCTACATAAGATGAACAATGTATGACTAAGACTTGCTGTGATTTAACACGTAATGTGTTTTTAGCTTCTTCTAGGATTATTGTGTAGCTTTCCAGTAACTAATAACTTGATTGTTTTTTCCATAAATATAAGAAAATGGCGCATACCCGTGCACAAACAGCCCTTCTTGTAGCCTCTTTAATTATAGGAAATGCCACAGTATTAAAGATTCTTTCCTTTTAGTGTAATGGCTGTTGTATGGAGTAAATAACTAGGACTTGATGTGGGAAGATAATTTCAACCACCATAATAGAGGATTTGAAAATTATGAAGCAATTTCCAGCAGTTTAATTATTTACAGTTAAACATTAATGTGCCTTTTTACTGCATTCACATAAAATACTGAATGTTTCAAAGATGTTAGTTGGAAAGGCCTCATGGACATGAGTATGGCATAACTTCTTCCTTCATGGTAAAGGAAGAGTTGATGGCTACTCAAAGGCAT
The DNA here is from genome assembly GCA_013399715.1 of Alectura lathami. Lineage (NCBI taxonomy): Eukaryota > Metazoa > Chordata > Aves > Galliformes > Megapodiidae > Alectura > Alectura lathami. The sequence continues at coordinate 158,052 of VXAV01010113.1, read as the reverse complement.
AAGTGTCTGGCTACTTGTAGCTTGTGACAGTACTTACAGCCAAGAACTCCTGTTTTGTATGTTTGGTAGCGTATTGCTGTAATCAAATTTGGACAGTAAGTTATGAAGCATTTCAGAGAGATGTGGCTATTCTATTTCTTTAATTTTATATTTCAAACACAAGGCAACTTCTGCTATTGTATAAAGTTTTGGTACAATGTGTGGTGTGCACTGAAATGTCAATCCAGCCTCTGCATCATAAAGAAACTGCCTCAAGAAACCATTCTGTTGTCTCAGTTACGTTAGCAAGGAGTTTGGTTTGGCGGCATCGGTGAAAACATTCCACGTTCAGGAGACTTGCCGTAGAATTGTGTTATGGATAGATGTCCTTTAATATGGAGAGCATTCCTACAGTAGAAATTGGTCTTAGTTCTACTTGCAGCTAGCCCCCTGCATAGCTGAAAAACCAAACACAAGCAAGCAAAACCATCATGGAAAGTGATGCTACTCAGCTGCCACATGGCTGCCTGTACTTGGCAGCTAGAGAGCTCGGCTGTGGTAGGACATGTGAACCTCCAGTCCTGGGAGACACTGCTGTGGAAGTTCTGACTTTAGCTGGCTTTTCTTGCTCTTGAAGTGGAGCTGTACTAGTGATGGTATCAGCTGTGATTCACGAGGAGCAGCAATGAAGCAAGGTGGTGTGCAGGGCCTGTTCATGATATTATCTGCGTATAAAATTTAAACAGCTTGCTTCTTCTATTAATTAAGTTGTAAGCCACTAATATATGATCAACTAATGAAACTGAGCTGACTGAACGTTTCTATCAGATTCCTCAGCAAGAAAGTGTTTAACTAAACTGTGCTCTCATAATTGCTCGGGGAAAGGCTGCTGGCTTATTGATGCATTTTTGTTACTGGCTTTAGCTGGGGAGGGAAAGCAAAAGGACAGAGGGAGGTTAAACTGGAAGCAGACCTTCCAGTTAAATACGATTGATTTTCATCTTTTATTCTAGCTAGGAAATACCTGAGTTGCTATTAATATAGACGCGTATATTTGCATAGTAGTAGCCCACCTTCCCGAATTCAAGATAGTTTCTAGTTTGTACAAAAATATGGAAGTAGCTAATGGATATACTTAAAACAGCCCAGAATACATGATCTTCTCAGTTAGCTTTTTACTTGTGAAACAATACAGGTATTTTTTCATCTACTTAGCCTGCAAGTTAGGTTTAAAAAAAATTGCCTATGCTATGCTACAACAATATGCCATGACTTTCATGACACTCAGTTTATAGATGAGAAATATTTCTGTTTCACAGGTTGGAGAACTGAGGTGGATCGATTAAGATGTGTTTGTTGCTGTCAAAGTCATTAACTGGCTGAAAATATCTTTCAGAGCGGCTTGCTCCCACTGTTATGTGCTCAGTCATGATGTCTGGGTAGAGTGTCTGTATGGCGCAGCTGAGCAGCAGGACTTCACTGAGCACACGTCCACGGAGAAGTTTGTTTTCCAGCTGGAAAGATCTCTTGTTAATGTGTTTTCGGAACATCAGAATGCAATCCACTCTCATCAACACTAGATACTAGCAAAATGTTAATGAGGAAGCAATTATTTTAATATGTACTGTTCTGGGCTGGTTTTTAAGATCCTCCATCACTCTCCATCACTAATTTAATATGTGTTAATGGTAGCTTTTGCCTGCCTGCATTCATAAGTGCCATATATTAATCAGAAACATAATCTTTGTTTTTTCCCTCAACATTTTCTTTTTTAAGAAATTTACAGGCAAATCTTTCAAATTCATATGAAGACATTACAACCGAGTTCACTTTTTTTCTGGAATACACAGATTATAGAAAATTTATAGTGCATTGTAACCTTGTAACCATTCTGCTAAATCAGTAATATTCCTTTGATCTATTAGGCCAGGAGAATTTTTTGATGATTATAAAGATACGTGCTTTTCCATTGTATTACTTTATATGATTCAATGGACCTGTTCAAGTGAGGGTTGACATATTTAAACCAGACTGTCTGCTGTTGCTATGGCCAAGGTTGACTGTACAGCCTTAATGCAATGATTTTACCCAGAATCAGAGACAACCTGGTGCTGCCAGCTGAAGTAGTAATGTTGTTTTCCTAAACTGATTTTGGCAATTTAGAGTGAACAGTTATAACAGATGTTTTTTTTTTTTCTAATGGCCAAGAGCAAAATTACTATTGATACTTTAATTACCAGAAACTAAATTTAAAGAGAAGGACCACTATCCTGCCCTTGAAGTAGTAAGGTGGAATTTTATCATGAAATGCCATTATCTTGTTGTATGCTGATACCACTCAATAGATCCAGGAAGGCAGTGCTGCACCAGTTTGTACTGAAAAAGTTTTTAACTGCAGGGGATAGAGATTAAGGTGCAATTTTTTTTTTTTTTTTTTTTCCCCCTCAAGGTATCAGTGTTTATGATGCTCTATAAAATGTAAACTAAAAAGTATCTCACCCTGAAGGATTTCTTTTACGTAGAAATACTGATTTTTTGCAATACATCAGCAACCCACTGAAGCTTGAAAGAGTGGTCTGAGGAAAAAGTAATTTTTGCTAAGTGAGGATATGATTCAACAAAGAAAGGGCAAACACCTAAGCTGACATTTTGGCTGTGCTCTTTAGTAGTGTTACTGCAAACTTCATCTGTGGGACACTGGAAAAGTAGTTTAACTCCAACAGTAAAGAATGGCAAAAAGAAAGCACAATAGGCACAATAGGGGTTAGTGAAGAACTAAAGAAATGGCAAGATGGTGGTGTTTAATCAATAGAGCAAGAAAGAGTCTGAAGAACAGAAACAACTGAAAAGTAGGCTGCAAAATGAGCATTGTGGACTTCATCAATTTTAAATGTTTTAATGAAAAATGAGCATGAGGGACTAGAAAATAGACTTTGTTTTTCATGCATGCAGTCTTCTGAGCAGGTAATGTATTTTCTGTACTTGAAATTTGCCAAGCCTCATTGGGGCTGTCATAAGTAATATGTATTCAAGTAATCCTTATATTTATCATATATAAAATTCATAACCTCTGTTTTTTTGAGAAAAAAAAAAAAAGGTTTGATTTGCAGTGCGTTTTTATAAATGATTCTGAAGGATGATAACTGGGCTCTAAGTTTTACTACCACTGTGCTTATAGGTGGTTGTTCTGAAGTATGTCAGCAGCATCACAAATCTTTGTGTATGTAAGGTCCTAGCTACTGTTGATAAACTTGCATCAGTGACTTAATTTCCTACAGCAGAATGGATGTGAACTCTGATGCATTACAAGTGATGGGTGGGTGGTGTGAGAGCTACCACGCTTTTGTTTCTGGCTGTGTTTTTCCCATGTACCAAGGGAACTCCCCTCCAAGTACACATGAAACAACCAAAATGTTTTCAGTGTTCATAGAATCATCTAGGTTGGAAAAGACTGTTAAGATTACAAAGTCCAACCATCAGTCCCGCCACTGACCCATGTCCCTTAGTGCCACATCCGTAGGTCTCCAGTGCCTCCAGGGATAGTGACCCCACCACCCGCTTCTGTTGGCAGCCCATTGCAGTGCTTGGCCACTCTCTCCATGAAGAAATTCTTCCTAATGTCCAATCTAATCTGCCTGTTTCCTCACATCCTATCACTTGTCACCTGAGAAAAGAGACTGACAGCCACCCCGCTACAACCTCCTTTCAGGTCATTACAGAGAGCGATGAGGCCTCCCCACAGCTTCCTCTTCTTCAGACAGCCCCAGTTCCCTCCCCTGTTGTAGCTGAAAGGAATGAAAAACAAGCCATAAAATACTAGATTTACATTTGAAAACTAATGAGGAACAGGTTTTTACTTTGGTCTTGTTACCTGAATTAAAATGCTCCCCTCTTCCACACTGGCTAGCAGCAGAACCAGGCGGGATGAACAGGTTCTTGAGGTCTTGCAAAATGCCTTACTTCGCTTTTTAAATGTGCTTCCCCCTGATTCTCCCTTTTCAGCCTTATCTGAGCCGTGTTCAATGTCTCCCAACATTGACAGCTGGAGCAGAAAGGACTTTCTGACCCAGCCTGTCTCGTTGTTGCGGGCTGGTGAATGTTCCTTGAGGCAGCAGCAGCATGCTCGGATGCCCCAGCACTGGGCAGTCCCCTGCCGCACGCTGCCAGAGGCTGCTGCGGGCACCATAATAGGAAGCACCTAGGTCTGTCATAAGCAAACAGGGCTGTAGGAAAAAAAAGTGCAAGCCTGACGATTGGCGTGGCCATGGCAACGGGCAGAGATGAGGCTGCTGTTCTGGAGTGCATGTAGGCTGGTGTGTGTGGCTCAACAGCAACTGTCTTGCTGGATTTGCAGAGCTGTTCTGTGTGTGCATATCTGGGGTTTTATGAAACACACTGCTTGCAGGAATGCAGCTTACAAAACGAAACAAAACCCCCAGAATACTGAAATTAAGTATTTCAGCATGTCTTTGAATTATTTTTCACTTGCAGTGAAAACTTTAGCTGGAAAATTTCCAGGCATGTTTAGAAATACTAATGTGATGAATTATTTGACAAATCAGAGTATCTCCATGGATGCATAAACTTTAAAGCCTAGAGCTCCTATTTCTCAGTAAAATGACTGTATTTTTCTTATACTGTGATGCATGGCCAAAGTTTTATATGTCTGAATATTGGAGTCAGGTAAGATTGCATTTGATAATTTGGTAATTAGTTGCTTTTTTTCTTGTGTTCTTAGCACTGGTAAAACAAATATGCTAGCATTTGCTAGCTGGGGGAGATTTGCTGGAGTTCTTTTTAGTAGTTGCTGAAAAGCTTTCAGAGGCTTTATTATCATAGAATCATAGAATGACTTGGGTTGGAAAGGACCTCAAAGATCATTGTAGGTGAGCCCTTAAAGATTGTTCATCACCGTGAAGATGATGCAGGTGACTGATGGGTAGTGACTTGGATTTGTCAGACAGCCTTCAATACATCCCTGCATATAGAGTTTGTTTATTTTTTTTAATAGAATGGCTAATTTCTGCAAGAAGATAAAGTACCTTGGAAAACTTCTGCAGAAACAAATCTTATGCATTTGGGTGCTAAAACTTAAATAATGTGTGTTTTCTTTTGTCATCAGGGATGTACATCTGTAGTATGTATCTTTGTTTTCCAGTTTCATCCGTGTGAATGATTGGTTATAGCAATGATTAAAAAAAAAAAAAATAGAACTGTGCCTTTGGAATAAAGTAGACCTTCAGGAAGAAGAATAATTTTATCTCTGTGTTGTGGGGTTTATCTTTCCTTTCCAGACAGCTATTTATCCTACACTCATGCACGTTTTAGATGTTTTAGAAGTGGTATTAATAAAAGCATGCTGATATACATAAGGGTTTTTTTTTTTGTTTTATTCTTTCAATTATTACCAGAGTGTTTGGCTCTTAAATCTTTTTTTCCACTATGTCACTTAAATAGTGTCTAAGTATGAAACTGCATCTTAATTGCTGCTCGAAGGAGGAGTCGTGGGGTTTTCTGTCTGTTTTCATTCCTTTCCCAGAGCCTTGGCTGCTGTGAAGTAACACACTGCGCAAATCCATCTGCTCTCCCATCTCCTTCCGCCCGCATCCTGCCCGGCGATGCCGTCGCCTCTGGGGACACAGGCACTGTGGCTGCGCTGTGCCTGCCGCCTGCCTGTGTCACAGGGTGCAGATGATGGCATGGGCTGGGGGGGGGGATCTGTTTTGACCTGACCCTTCTCATTGTGAGAGGACTTTGAACCTCTGCACGCTCAAATAGCTGAGCTCTGCATCCTTTTGTTCTTGGAAAATTTTTCAAGCAAGAGTAGGAGTTTGTGTGTTTATACTGTTACTTTTCCTGAGGTGATGAATTCAACAGTAAGCTGAACAGCAAACAAGGCAAATATTTGTTTCTAGTCAGCAGAAGTATGTGTTGTGCTTATGGTGGAGGGTACAGTATTAGGAATAAGCATTACTTAATGTGTGCTGAGAAAACAGTCATAAACACCTGGAGCATGTTTGTTTCTTAAAGTTAGGAACATGCTTTTTACACATGCAGCATTGAATTTAGCAGTAAATAATAGAATAAGCATGTCAATCTTGTGAAGTGAGTATGAAAACTAACTTTACAATCCATCAAAATTATCAAATGCTAAATCCTCACTCATTTTTATGGAATCTGCGTCAGACAAGGAACCAGCTCCCTAGTCAACTACACAGCTATATAGAAAGGTTTGCTGTGGTTTGGCGCCTGAGGGAAGCACAGAAAGCTGGAAGGTAGCACTAGCGCATTGCCTTCAAGGCCCTGAGGCGTTTGAACACGTTCCTTTGGATTCACCCAGAACCTGATCTCATGCCTGCTGGAGCTGATGAGCATCTCCAAACGCACTCCAGTCAGGCTCTGGGTTGAGCCCGTGGCCAGTTTTATTCAGCATTGTTATCTCTTTCTTTATCAAAGAGCTGGTGGAATCAGCTCTACAGCAAGTGCTTTGGAGAACTGCAGGAACAATGTCATTGCTTTCATGGTGGGAGGCTTTTTACTGTTTTCTGTGCTTCTTACAGAAAAAATGCTCTGGTGTGTGAGCCCCTATGTAAACACACAGACTAGGTATCTCTAGCATTTCATTCACTACACAGGGCTTTTTCAGTTGCTTCAAACATTGCATGTAAATATGTAAATGGGCAAAAAGCAGCCAAGTTTTCCCAGCTTTTTCTTACTAAAAAAATAAAAACTAAAAGTGTAGGTGAAGGATTAAGAAGTTGCCAGATCAGTTTAAAACATGTTAGTCTTGTTTGCTATTAAGATGTTCCTCAAACGAGGGGTGACACAGATTTTAAGACATCTGTTTAAGCAGATTGAAATATGAAAAATGCCTCGTTTCCTGATACTTAGTCATAATGAAAAGGTTAATAGGTAATCTTCTGCTTGAGTAGTGTCTGTGTATTCTGTACCCATGTGATGGTTTTATTAGAGAAGAATACCCCAATGTAGTCACGTACTTTCTTTTGTTGGTGAAACTCAACCGGTTTCCAGTATGTATTTTTTTTTTTTTTTTCATTATTTTGAGCCACCTTTGGTTTTCAATTTTGCATGAACAGCAGGATTCAATACAATATAGCTTTTGGAAAAGAAAATAAGAGATAGTGGGTTATCATTCATAAAACAGGTCTTATTTTTCAGATGAAATGCATTTTCTTAAATGTTTTGCTATGCCATAGAAGTTCATAAGTGACCTCAATTCTCAAGGTAAAAGCAAATTAATTAATAACATGAACTTAACAACTGTTAAATTTAAAAAATATTCACTTGTTTTAAACCATGAATAAAGGCATTATTTACAAGAGGTGTTTTCAGTGTGGCTTTATATTACATACAGGAAATTGCTAAATACAAGCTGCATTTGAGCATTTTCAAAGGAAATATTGATTTAGCTATAAAATCATTTCCCTGTAAATACCGATTTATTGGCACTCTGTCAAACCTGGACGGCTCAATAGCAACCTACATTACTGGGGATTGAGTGCATTGTCATGGGGGCTAAACCTTGATATCTATTTGTGTATTTCATACTATTTTGTTATTCTATGAAAAATTAGCGTAAAAATGTTTTCTACACTTACGCAATCAGTTGTGAATAATGCAAAGATTCTATTTTAAAAAGTGGAGGATTACTTGAAGGATGCATCTCACCTGAAACCTAGTTCTATGAATTTAGCTGGAGATGCATACGTTTATTTCCCTAGGTATTGCATGACTTCAAGAGGTGACCTTGATGCTTTTCATAACAAAAGATGAAATTCTTTTTTGCTTGTTCTAAATCCTTTAAACAGGAGCACTGCTTTGATCAGACTGTGTTGGGGGGCAGCAGGTGTAGGCATTTTCTTAGATGGCTCCTTGTAGCTACCTTAACTGAAATTAGTGCAAAAACGGCTATGTTTGGGACAGTACCTGCCTGTGAACGGATGAGCTGATAGCCAGTTCCTGTCTGGAAGGTACGTCGGCTATGGAGAACAGAGGAAGCTTGAGCTGCTATCCCCTGCCTCTCAGCACTCTGGAATGTGAGATGGAAGGGAACAAATGTTCACAGGATGAATTGATGCTGCAGGTCTGCATTCATGGAAAAGCCAGGCATCCTGCCACACCTCCTGACCCTCAGCCATTTTTCCTGATGCTTTTGAAGAGCGTACTTTCCAGGAGTTTGTTCTCCTGAGCAGGTGTTACTTTTCGCCAGATCCTTCCTGTCTGTGTTACAAATGATGAGCTACACAAAACCTTGGGTAGCTGGAGGTGAAAGGTGGCTAACGGTTCCTTGCTGCCTGGCTGAGGCCTGGGTGGGACAGCCTGAGCGCGCTTCCACTTTGCTCCAGTGCAAGGTTAGATAGGGTGACCAAACCCAAACGAACCCTGCTTGCTTGGAGTGGAGAAGTGTTACCTGTCAGATGTGGGTATGTCACTGTTAGCAGGGCTCTACCTTCCCAGCACTTGGCTAATGCCTCCCTGCTGTGGCCTGACCTGAACCCTATAAAACCCTATAAAACCCAGTCCAGATGGGCAAACACCCACAGCCAGTGAGGTGCATTGGATGGCAGGTCAGTGTGGCTGCTGCATGCAGTCATGGCAGAGCAGAACGTCACTGAGCTCTGCAAGGACAAAGCAAGATGGGATCCTGTGTGGAAGATAAGATATAAATTGTGCACTTTGATAGACAAGCATGTAAGGAAACAATTCCATGAAAATACTGCGAGCTTCCCCATGCAAATACTGAGGCTTTCTGTAAGAAAGATTTAAAACACGCAGGTAGTAAGTATGCAATTTGAGAAATTGCAGAGTTGCCTTTGGTCTTGTTTTATCTTATCTTTATCTCTCTTTCTTGTGTACCAGTAAGCCCAGCCTCACGGTACACCTGACAGCGGAACTGGAAACCACTTAGGTTTTGTGTTTATTTACTTAATTTGACCTCGGGGCATGTGAATGCAATGTTCAATGTGGACAAAAACAGACCTGCTACGTTTTTGTGTGTTTCTGTGTGTGCATAAGACAAGGGTGTAATGGATGAGACTGCTATGTGTCCTGTTCTGGACAGGTAGGTCTTCATTTTTGTGAATCTACATCGATTAACAGCTTATAGTCTAAATACATAATGAAACAAAAGGTGTGGAGGACATGATGGAATGAATATTTCTTGACTAATAACCCTCACTGAATTTTTCCTTGGAAGAACAATGACACCATCAAATGCACTTTAGTTAGCAGTACGTAAGGCATGCTTTAATGAGAACTGGAGCCTGAACGAATAAAACAGCATGAAACAACTTGCAGCCTGCTTTCAAAATGTTGATATCTGCTGTGCAAGACTTATAGGAGCTTGCTAAGGCGTGTATATATCAGAGCCATGCTGAGCTTGTTTCAGTCTCAGTAGTGTTACTTCACAGTCCACAGTTCTTTGCTTTTTCTGTAGTGTCACTTTTTACCTTCTGTCAGATTTTTTTTAAGCTAAGAAATAGTATAAGGATAGAAAATAATCTTCATTCGTGTTTGGTTTTCGTATATGTTAAAGCTAGAAAAAAATGCCAAATTTGTTTTAATTTCTGCTTTTTCACAATAATAGTATGTGTTAAGTGTGACTGTAGCTTTAAAAAGTTCTTAAAAGGCTCATTTGTTTTAGTATGAAATGGCTACCATTCAACAGGATTTCTGATGAGCTGTTAAAACGTGTGCTTGGCCAGGTCCACAGTAGGAACACCTAATTAAAGTAAGAATATCATGTTACGGCAGAAGGGAGATGAACGCAGCCATACCATTGAGACTGATTTTTGTCTCTGTGTAGGAAGCCAGTTTTCTGCCTGAAATAGACACTACCTCCAAAGCTTGAGTGTTTTACTGGTATAGTTATATCAGTCTTAGGATGAGTATGCCATCACAGTTTAGCGAGTTAGGAATTGCTGTTCCTTGCAAATTTGTTAGGCATACCTATCTCCAAAAGTGCATGATGTGGCTACAAGCCACTGAAAAACTTGGTCTGATATGTTTAAAGCCATATCCTTTCCATTCAGTGAGAATGGAATTGGTAGAATTTTCTAAAAATATATTTTAGGGGAAAAAAAGGTGACTTTTTTTTTTTTTTCTGCAGTAATTAAATGACAAGATACTTGTTTTAAGTGTGCTTTGGTATTGGAAGAACCCACCTTACTGTTTCTTCAGTGTGAATGGCTTTATGGATTTAGCACAAGTTGTTTTGGGCAAGACTTAAAGTATACTGTGAGAAAACTGTTCCTATCCCATAACACAAATATCCTTATGCAGCTTGTAAATCTGACGTATGCAAATAAGCTGTCCTAGAAGACTCCTGCCAATACTGTGGTTTGGGCAACATGCTACAGGTTATAGCAACTGATGCGCTGCAGGACAGCTAGCTAGAGCTAAGAACGTGTATCTCCATGGTACAGTAATTCCTGTTAACAGGAGCAATACTATTGCAGAATTCTGGGGGCATTATTGAACCTTACATTTTCACAGTACCTCTGATATATTTTATCTTCATTTCTTGGATGTCTCTGAGCTGAAAGTCTCTGCCCAGCTGCACTGAAGTCAGCACAGCCATTTAAAGGAAGTGCATATACTAGATCACACCAGTCTCTTCAGTCACATTATTTTTCTTTCCTTTTTGTCAGGGCTGTTTGAAGAGTGTTTATAACCTAGTACGAGGCCTGAGATTCCACAGGAAAACTTCCCATTTTTCTCTACTTGTTGCCCTGAAAAATCATCCTTGGCTTGGGCTGCACTTTGGGAATGGGGCAGTGGGTATTGATATGTTTGCAAAACGTCCTAATTCAAAATGTGATGAAGAAATGGCGACTCAACCAAGTGACAGATATAGTATAAGTCAAATTGTGCAGCTGTATCTGAGGCTGACTTTTCCACCTGGCTCCCTCCCTGTGTTTTGAGTGGAGCAGGTGGTGAGGCAGGTTGCATCTCTGGCTGCAGATAAAAAGGAGTGAAGCTGACAGCAGTGCTCTGGTGGTTTGGCCACCATTGCTCCAAATATATGGATGGGTACAATAATGAAAAGAATTGAGGTGAAAGATCTGAAATAGTAGCAGTATAACCTCCTTGGGGCAGTGTCTAAGAAAAGATGGACAAAAAGATGCGACTAAAAATGACCTGCCATGCCACCCATGGGTGCAGTTTTAGGGAGAAAGCCTTATCTTTTTCTTCTGTCCCATGTCTGACTTTTTTATTTTGGAAATTGTTATGGCTGTTATTGTTACGTATGTACTGTTGGGTACTGCTCTGTACAAGTTACCGTACATACTGTTTACATAATACAAGTATTTTAACCTCCAGTTGAGTAGTTTTTGTCATTTCCTTTCCTGGTGCAGTTGGAAGCTCAGACAGTGGGTCTTGTATGGAGTGTGAAACTATTTGGTTCTGAGGTTTGTCTGCTGCTTAGATGGTAAAGCCTGAGCAGGTCATGTTAGAGGACTTTGGGGGCAAGTCCTGTAGTCAACTGTGTGATCCTTTTACTGCAGCTGGCCAGAAATATTTCAGCAAGCAGGGAGGATGAGTGGGAAGAGAAGACCAAAACTTGAAGTGCCAGTAGGTGGACTTTTTTTTTTTTTCCTAGTTGGGCTATTTGCATTAATAGTTTACAACAGGCTTTTTTTCCCAAAGGTAGCTTAGCAGCAATATCTACCAGTAAAGACTAGGTGCTCTCTTCTGTGCTGAAAAAACTCTACAACTAGAATTTTTGTCTTTCTGAAATCTTTTGAGAGATTATACCTCTTTCATTAGACCCTCAATATACCCTCATAGGAAAACCTTTTTATAATAGAATAATAATACAATTTAACTCCTTACCCACAGTTGTGCTTGATACAAAATATAGATTTAAGTGAAGGTAGATGGCAAGATTTACATTTGCCATTCTTTTGTGGGAATTCAGAGGGATTCGAAATCAGTGTTGACTGCAGATGCAGAACTTACTGTTTGTAACTCATAATATTACTTTAAGTGATAACTAGCTTCTGTGCTTTTCCAGCCAAATTGTAGTTTTTATCAAATACAAGTATTTGTTGTCAAGTATCAAACTGCTGTCAGGGTATGGTAAAGAAATGAATTACTATAAAAGATTCTAGTCTGGTCCCTCTTGTGGTGTTACTTCTCGTAGCTTTTATAGCCCTGGTGTTTGAAAGGTTTGTTTAAGATTGTTTGCTGCGAAGTTGGTTGCCATGGAGGAGACAGAGAAGCATGTCATTAAAATACCTTGCATAAATCAGATGTATTTCTACATATCAGGTAAAGATTTTTTTTTTTTAAAAAAGTGTCTGATCCAAGATCCCTGAGCTCATGTCCACCCAAGCTAAGCAAATGTTTTTTTTTTTTTTGTGTCCCTCTTTTATGAATGTAGAGGTAACCTTTAAGCAAAACATGCTGACGTCTGTTGAGAAATATGGAAATATGATGGATTAACTGTATTTCAACTAACATTGCAGTAATTTAAGGATTTTTTTCAATCTTGCTTTAACCTAGGATATTTGTTTGAGGCACATCCAGACCTGAGGTATAACTAACTGCCCTGCTGTTTCACAGTTTTGCCTATTATGATGCAGAAGTGTTTTATACTTATAACAATAGCTTTGGATGCATGAAAACACACAAGGTTTTTTTTTTTT
>VXAV01010113.1:90726-101389 GCA_013399715.1 Alectura lathami | reverse complement strand
AAAAAAAAAAAAAAAAAAAAAAAAAGAAAAAAAAAAAAAGGTGTTCATAAGACTTGTTCGGCTTTAGGGATATAAAAAAGCAATGAATGCAAGGCAGCTCTCCCCACAGCCTTTCGGCCAGCTACCTCCCTAACAAGCAAGCTGGCTGACCTGGATCAGAATCCATGTATTGGGATGCAAATCATGCAGCATGGATCATTGCACAGGCTCTCTGAGGGCATGAGCAGAGAGCTGCAGATAGGCCGGTGCAGGTCCTGCTGCCAGGGTGATGTGTGCTCTGACATCTGCTTGCCTGTGTAATGGCGCAGCTGTACAAACCAGCAAGCAGGACACATGTCTTAGGGCCCCACTATTCCAAGAAACTGCTCCATGCCCAGCATCCACTCTGTACCCAGCCCCGGCAGCCAGCACACCTCTCTGTATGGACAAAATGCCTTGCAAAAAGCATCTCAACAAGTGAGGGAAGCAAGCACTAGGGATGCCACTCTAACAGTCAGCCCCAGGTGGATTCATCCCTGACAAATCCCCCATCTCCCTGGTGTGACACATAGCATCTGAAGAGTGAGAATGCAACCTGCACCAGGGAAATGCAAAAGCACAGGCTGCCTGTGCGTCACCTGCTATTCCCACCACCAATGAGTCCCCTGGTACATCAGGGACATGTTACTGCCAAGCCATGTGAACGATCTGCTGACACCTCCCACCCTCTTTCCTTACATCTATCTTCTGAGCAGGTGTGTGTGTCTTGACACACCAAGGGAGGCTTACAAAATGACGTTTTTTATAAGGATGAAAAATAAGGCAGTGTTCGCTTTTCTGCTTTCTTGCTGTGACATCTGATGATATAAATACCCGCACTAACAGGTCAAGACAAGCACAGACAGTCTCATTAGCCTGTGCCAGGGTCATACTGTACTCTCAACTATACAAATGCAATGACCACCAAACCAGTGGGAGTTTTGTGCCTCCTCCTCTAAAGCAGAATTACAGCACCCCCTCACCTCATTCCTCTCCAGCCGAAGATCACCAGCCTGATCTGAGCACAGCTCAGCCCTCAGTTGCTCATGTCCAGGCCACTTGAGGCTGCTACGTAGACGCTGCTTTCTTATGCAGTGGAGAAAGTTTATTCCAAAGGTGTTAGCCTTCTGGACCATTGCCTGTTGTCCAAACTAGATACCCTTTTCCCACAATAACCACAGACATCACTTCCTGTAGAAGTATTGCACCTCAGTCCTAGGCTTTACATTCAGTCACACAGAGGACTCTATGAAAGCAAAAATGGAGCAAGGGATTATTTTATCCACAACTTACTCTTACAGCACTTGTAATTTTGAGGAAGAGGGGAGGGAGAAGAGGCAAAAGAATCAAGATAGTTTATAGTCCAAAGTTTCTGCAAATCTGCATGGTTCAATGCTATGAAAAACAATAAACAATCAGATCTTTTGGCTTGACATGTTCCTTTTCCTCAACACCCAGCAAAAGCCTGAGATCACTGGCTTGGTCTGCACCCTGTAGGATACCAGGAACACAACATGGAGCGGTATCTGACATTTTCACCACATTCCCATGAGGTCATGGTTAGGGCTGAATCTGTGCTGTGATCGACTGTGTGCACAGTGGCTTCATTTCTGATTGATATCAAAGATGGAGATGATCCTTCACCCAAATCAATACAGACTACCAAGCTGTTCAAAGCACAGCTTAAGTGGGACATAAGCAGAGCGCTGATCTTCCTGGAGTCCCTATGTAGATATAAATTTCATCCAGCTTTCTTGCAACTCAAATCATCAATGTGCCTTGGAAATTTGGGTTCCTAATGAAAACAGCAGGAACGGAAGGGTCAGTATTATAACATTAACTCATCGCCCCTAATGAATCATCTCCAGCACAACCAGCATCAATCATGTTTCACTAATGCATGAAAGTGCCACCTGATCCTAGCCTAATTCAATCAATTCAAAGCACAATCTTGTTATGCAAACCTCGAGGGGCATGTGTGGAAAGCGTTACATACCAAAAAAGGTGTTTTTTTTTTTTTTTTTCCCCTTCTATTTAAAACTATGCAAGCCTCATTAGATGCATGGAGAGTTTTAAACACCTGCCATGGAGAACGTGCTTTTAGGAAGCTGGCAGCAGTGAATCCATTCAGGAAATTCTTCCTCCAAGAACTGAAAACATCTTGCTCTATCATGTCACCATGTGAAAATATGCTGAAAGTTGAAAGTGCGCTTCACAGAAGGACAGTTTGAAATTTCATATTTGCAGGCATGTCAGTGTTTTTTTCTGCTGCTGTTTTTTTCTGATATCTCCACCTTTCAACAGCTCCTACAATAGGAAAACATGTGAGGCTTTCCAGCTTGGTAGGCAGCAGTGGGGAGCTGGGCACATGGCCCTGAGACCTACCTTGTTCTTCCAGAGGTTCTAGTCAAAGTTACCAGCCCAAAGGAAATAAAACAGCCCTTAG
This sequence comes from Alectura lathami, assembly GCA_013399715.1. Taxonomy (NCBI): domain Eukaryota; kingdom Metazoa; phylum Chordata; class Aves; order Galliformes; family Megapodiidae; genus Alectura; species Alectura lathami. The sequence continues at coordinate 98,925 of VXAV01010113.1, read as the reverse complement.
CCAAGGAGAGGTATGCTCGCTGTCGTTAAATCAGGCTGCACTGATCCAGGAATTCGCAGCATATTCAGACTGCTTGAGAATGATAGCATCTGGGGAAATGATTCAGAGATTTTAAGAGTATTTCTTCAAGGCCATGCCTTATGTCTTCAAAGTACAGTTTTGGAGAGCTCAGCTGAATGGCAGGTGACTCATAAATGCCTGTTTTAAAGGTGTGCTGTCTTTACTGTGTCATATACAAAATAAACAAAGTGTGAATCCACGGGTGAAAGCCACTAACACAATCTGGTGGGGAAGAAACTGTCAGCCCTGGTGACTGAAGCATTCTAGACACAGAAAGTGGAGGCAGGAATCCTTTTCAGTTTCAACCTCAGAGTCATTCAGCTGAGAAGAGCCCAAATCCCCAGCTCCCTCCTCATTTACTTATACACAGACAGAGGACTGCAGAATCACTAGACCACGTAATCTGACCTCTTTACTCCTTGGAATTACATGTAGCTATTCAAAGCTCTGTTTGACCAAAAAATGTATTCTAGTATGATACTCATTTAGATGGAAGACTTTTATTTTACCCTCTTATTTCAAAGTGCTTTACCTTTCTTTTTAAGAAATAGCATCTCCTGAAGAGACTTCTTTTTTTCTAGAGGTTAATTTTTGTTAAAGGGAAATTGACAAGCTTCCTAGCTGCATTATGATTCATTCTCTTACCACTCACAATACTCAAAAGTGAACTTTGCCTATAAGCACAAGTCCTGTCTGAGTCGTCAAGACAGCAAAACTTTGCCCAAAGGAAAGTCCCTGGTTGTCTAAGCAAGGGCACAAACATGCTTAATGAGGACTAGGAAATCCCACCTAAACTCTCCACATCACACAAATATCCTAGTTTCCATTCTGAACGAGGGATCAGGCAGAACAACAGTCATGGTGCTGCGCAGTGGTGTCTGACAAGACAGCGGATATATGAATGCAGTCAGCATCCTTGCCACTGACAGATCATATAGAACATTTCTATTGGGAAAAGAAAGGGAACTTTGAGAACCTTACAGTAAGTAACAACACAGTTTCCTACAAAGCCTCACTGCTCCGCCTCAAACCCAGCAAAGCTGCCTCTCATCACTTCAAACACTGTTGCATTTGTCTCTTTGTCTCTCCTTGTTTTTTTTTTTTGTTTGTTTGTTTGTTTGTTTTTTTTAATACAGGCTCTGGTGGCACTTCTTCCTTAGAAATGAGCTTCTGATCCTTTTTTTTTTTCTCATACACACACCTGTTTTCTTAAATCTCAAATAAAGATACAGTAGAGACAACCCCACAGATAAGGATTTTTTGTTAACACTTATATCACTACTGTGTCCTGAACAAGTAACACACCTACATGCTCTGGCCTTCTTTCCACATGCAACAACACTAATATGTACTTTTGGAAATAAAGCACTGCGAACTATTGTGGTGGGTTGACCTTGGCAGGCCACCAGGTGACCACCACACTGCTTTCTCACTCCCTGTCCTCAGCAGGATGTAGGGAGAAGATACAATGAGAAAACAATGAGAGCGCAGCTCCCAGAAGCAGCCAAAAGATCCAACAGCTGGCACAGCAGTCTTTCACTTTGCTTTGAGAAACTTCAAGACCTTCTGGCAACAAGGCCAAAGAGCCTGCAACCCTCTCAGAAACTTGGGGGTGCCCACTGATTTTAGGCAACGAGTAACAGGTGCCACAACTGTGTGGGCCTGAGGAAGCTCCAACATCTTATGTGTAATTAGCTGCCCGTGACCTAGGGTACCTGGAGTCTTTGCTGTAGCTGCCCCTGATTAGGGAGGGTCAACCACCCCTTCAGCCAGTGCTTAGGGGAGGCTAAGACTCCGGTCCAGCACACAGCCAACCGAAGCAGCCAACAGAAGCAGCAGTTTGTGCAGAAAAGTGTGAAGAAGGGGTCAAGGAAGGCGGACTGCAAATGAATTTGGCTCATCATAACAACCTCAGCTGTGATGATGATGTTCCTTGAGGTTTCTTTATGTTCTTTTAACTGGACTTCTGGAAGGCCTTTGACACTGTCTTCCATAGTATCCTCACAGACAACCTGACGAAGTATGGGCTGGTTGGGTGGACAATGAGGTGAGTTAAAATATTGTTGAACGGCCAAGCCCGGAGTGTGGTGGTCAGTGGTGCAAAGCCTAATTGGACATGTACTCTAGAGGTCAATACTGAGTCCCATTCTGTTCAACAGTTCTATCAATGATCTGGATGATGGGGCAGGATGTACTCTCAGCATCTGTAGATGACACAAAACTGAGATGGTTGTGCTGCCATCCAGAGGGACCTCAGCAGTCTGGAGGACTAAGCTGAAAGGAACCTTATCCAGTTCAATAAGAAGTGCAGAGTCCTACACACAGGGAGGAACAACCCCAGTCACCTGTCTCTCCACAGGCTCTCCACGGGCCGCCACATCCCCCCGCTGCCCCGCGGGCTCCTCCGTGGGTGCGCGTGGAGATCTGCTCGGCGGGGTGCCCCTGGGCTGCGGGGGGACAGCCTGCTCTGCTGTGGGCCTCTCCTGGGCTGCTGCGGGGAGCTGCTGCTCTGTGCCCGGAGCTCCTCCTGCCCTCCCGCTGCACTGACCTTGGTGCCTGCAGGGCTGTTGCTTTCCCATGTCTCACTCCTCTCTCCCAGCTGGCGTTGCACAGGATTTTCCACCTCTCTTAGATCTGCTCTCCCAGAGCACACCCAGCGTCGCTCACAGCTCAGCTCTGGCCAGCAGTGGGTCCCTTTTGGAGCAGCTGGAGCTGGCACTGATCTGACATGGGGCAGTGCAGGACCCCCCTTCACCCCCTTGCTACCAGAACCTTGCCACACAAAACCCAGTACGGCTGATAACCTTGCAGTAAGTAATTTTGGAGTTTTGTTGAGAAGTTCTCATTTAACATGCGCATGAAAGGTGAATCAGACTTTACACATTTAACATGTGATCATCGATGACCTATGCTGATCATAATAACTGCTGTTGTGTTGAGCACCTCTATTTATACACATCACTGCTTTTCTCTTCTAGTGTAGATTATGACCTTTTTGCAGTGAGAAGACAACTTTTTTAGCACACAATAAGAGCACATTTTAACTTGTATTTCTATGTTGACTCAAAACCATTTAAGAAAAACCACAACTGAACAAAAACTCACAAAGCAATGTAAAAAAAAATTGGGAAGTGCTTGGCATTTAAAAATTGTTTCATTGGATTATGTTAAAAACTGCTTTTTTTTTTTTTTTTTCTAAAGACTTTCTTTTCTGCTCAGACCATATAAAAAATGATGAATCTTAGCAGTGTGGTGGAGAGGAGGCTGACTCTCTTGAGAGGATCCCTTGGTCTTTTGCTTTGCTGAAAGATGAAAATATTACACACTTCGAACTCTTTCCAGGGACAGTCATCACTGGTAGAGGAATTGCAGCCATTTTCACTGCAGAGTTTATCCTGCTTTAAATATGAAAATAATGGGATTTATTGATGAGCAATAAATGGTTATAATAAAGGTAAAACCTTAAGCTCCAAAAGCCTGAAATACAAAAATTAAAGAAGAGGCTGTAGCCAAGGTACTGGGGAATTAAAGGGCTGTAGAGTATTTGTCAGATTATAAGCAGATCTTTGAAATTATTTTTATTTGGAGGATTATAGCCCAGTTGTCATGAGACTTTGTTTACTTACAGCTTTGTGAAAAGCCACTATCTATTGGACTTGATGTATCTGGGGGTAATCTATCTGGGCATCAAGAACTGGAAAGCCCCAGCACAGCAATCAGGATTACCTCACGGCAACTCCAAGATCCTTTTTTGCTCTTTGTCTCAGCGTGTGATCCAGTCTTAAAAAAGGAATGTGGGGGACAGCTAACAGTCATGTGCCTCAGGTAAGCATTTTCCACTGAAATGTTTCTACACTGAAAGGTTTCTCTCATCCTGGAAAGCCCTTATTCATCACTGCACTCTGGGTCTTCCTGGAAGTGATTGCTGTCTGCACACTTTACAAAACTATACCCATGCCCTCCAACCTTTAGCAGAGGCAGTCAGGCAGAAGCAGATTGAGCTCCCATTGCAGAAGCAGTAACCATCTGCATCAGGACTTCATGGCCCTTGGCCCTCCCCCTCCTTAAGATCACTGGACCCTACAGCAGAGTTGTCTGCAAAGTCATTCCTGGACCGCCACAATGCATGGACACATATGAAGAAGGCCTTCACCCAGCCTTGGGGTGGGCAGCATGGGAGCTGGCAACTGGCCTGATGAGAGCACTGCTGTTATCCCTGCGGGACTGTTCTCTTGCAGAGGCTATCGAGTTAACCATCAGGTTTCCAAAGATCCTTGTTTAATGCAGGTGCAGGACGCAGTGGGAGGCCACCGACTGTGCAGCCTCTGTCACCCTACCCTACCTGGCCTGCAAAGGCTCTGCTTCCATTTGTGGCAGGGCAGCTTCTTTTCTCACTCAAGAAGTAGTAACTACGGTGATTCTGGTATGAAAAAGAGGATGCTTTGATGGTCTCAAGCAGCTCCCATATTCTCTGTTTCAGCTTTTCTTCTAGTTTGCACTTTCCCCTCAGTATGTGCAAGCTTTCACAACCTGCTCTGTACCTGACACTTTCTACTTGTCACTACACTTTCTTTGCCAAGGTTCTTTGTAAGTGGCTCTGTTCACTGCCACACCTCTCAAAAAGCTCTAAGCTTGCTGCTTCTGCCATGCCACCTCTTATGCCCACAAGCACCTTTCCCTGTCTGACACCTGGCACCTGCTCTGCTCCTGCTCTGGGGGGACAGAGGCTTTCCTGGCCCTTGCTAGCATGGGTGGCTCCTTCTCTTAGCCCTGGTGAGCTGGGGGCAAGTGCAGCTAGCACCTCTGAAGTCAGTGACAGTTTATGAGTCAGCCTGGCAGATTTCATAAGCTCTTCATGTTGATGCCATTGCTCTTTGCCTAGCACACTGTCTGTGCTGCACACATTGTAAGCAGGGGCAGGGACTGAAGGCAGATGAGTATGGCTTGTCACTGGGTCAGTCCAATACATCCACCCTGCCTACACTGAGCCAAAATGCTGCTCCACAAAGATCTCCAGGTGCTGACTAGAAATACTGTATGTAGCAGCCACTAGGATGGAACTGCACTCTGTACACTTTCTCTGAGAGATGTATTTCAGGCCAAGGAAGAGGCTTTCTGTCCTTCTCTATCTACTGGTCACCTGTTTCAGACCCAATGCCCCATAACATCTCAGGTTCCTGCTGCCTGCACCTGGGGATGAGGGGTGTCGGAAACATGGTCTGTGTTTTCCCATGCTCTGGCTGAGATGGAGAGCTCCCTCGCAGCCTTGGGCTCTGCTAATCTGCTGCTTTCCTGCCACAGCCAGGTGGGAGGGTTGCTTTCTGTGCCAAGGGAGCTCCTCCAGCACACTGGTAGCTCACTCACTACCACGCATCTTTGCGTTGTCCAAAAACCCCATGTTGCCATAAGCTGTGTGTAAGTAATGAAGTATAGAACCTCTCCCATCATGACATGTAACCGAAGTATGAAATCGTTTTTACTCATTTATTTAATGGCAATGAAGTTTATAAAAGCCTAATTCAGAGTGCTGTGTATTCCATTCATGACACTATCTCTGACTTGATGGGTCTCGCAGTCATTAGCCCAGCTGGGAACATACTCCTCCTTGACATTTTCAGCCAATTTCAGTTTTAGCTCAGAAATTCAGAGCTGGTGGAGACTGCAGAGAAGGCAACACCAAGATGGCACTGGAAATAGAGGTAAAGTCTCCCAGGCTGCTCTTGCCTTGCCAGGGTTTGACAAGGTGGTGGTGGTCAATTACCAGGACACAGACTTTTTTTTATTGAATACCTTTCTCTCCCAAGGACACCATTCAGAGCCAAAGCTTTGGCTGGTACCAGGATGAACTGATGGCTAAGATAAAGTGGAGGCATAAAAGGGTGAAAGTGGACATGGCAAGGGATGGTCTACCATGGATGGTCAGAGTGGTTCTCCTCGGAAAAGAGTCACTCTGCTGGAGATTCATGCCTGAAGTGAGATGCCCCATCTTGCAGTCATTCCTGCAGTTCATTTTTCCTGTTTTTAGTGCTGGCCACTCTTGCAGGCAATGATCGCTACTGTCACTGTATAAAACAGAGCTGGACTGCTTGTCCTAATTTTTTTGCTGCAGGCAAATTTAGGCAGGTTCACTGAGATCTAGGATCACAGTCCTGGCAGAGCTAGGCATTGGCAGAGATCTTTGAGGGTGGTTGTGATAACTTGGGTGCAGGGGGTGTGAGGAGAGAAGTAGTTCTCTCTCCTCTTCAGGGGTGATATTTTAGGACAAGGTCACCAGAGCATTTGCACCCATCTCTGCTCTCTCCCTCAAAGTTTAAAGTTAATGTCATCCCAAGGCTCCAAAGCCACCATCCACAGGGTAGAAGGGAGGGTAGGAATGATATGACATTCATAGCTTCTGCTTGGTGCAGAGTGGGGCTGGTCTGTCCCTGACAGGCAGGCAGATGGACAGACAGACACATCCTCGTATGCTGAACTGCCAAGATGAGAACCACAGGTCAGGATTAAGACTGCTTCCCTTGGGCAAGGAAATTAATAAGAAATATATTTGGGGTTCCTGTTGTTTCCGCAGTGGGTCTGGCAGCCTTTAAAAATCAGGTTTGCAGGCTTACCTCTGCAATAAATATTTTGGAAAATGTAAGCTTTTTTTTTTTTTTTGCCTTTTTTTTTTTTTTTTTTGAGCATGATGATGTGTCACTCTTAGGACTGGGCTTTTAAGAGAAGCCCTAGGAAGCATGGGAACTTAAATAATATCATGAGAATTACCAGTGGGATACAGCATTTTTGCAGACTGCAGCCTCATGTACCACATGCCTACCGTGTGGCAAAATACATGTAGCAAGGGATTGTTAGCAGCATGCTAGAGAGTGTTTCCTATATTCTGTATTATGTTTCCTTGCTTTGATATCTTGGATAAACTCCTTACCATGGCATGCCATGATGATTTCTTCACTATCTGAGAGGAAGGAGAGGGAGGCCAGGATGCACTGGATACAAGGAAGTGGTGAAGGGCACCAATGGAGGTTCTCTGTCTGTACTTGCATGGCCAAGGGGGACAAGGAATGGGGTGGAGACCTGTGCTCACACTGTAGCACACTCTGCAGAACCTTGAAGCCATGTGTTTCCCCTCTCATGGCTCTGCTAGTCCCCTGCTCAGGCCACCACAGGTAGTGGTCCTGTGCTGCAGCCTCTCCTGCTTCTGGTTGGGTAGCAGGACCTGGGCAAGAGAAACTTTCTGGGTGGCCCTGTGAGCCCACCTGGAAATGATGTGGATGCACCAAGACAAATGCCCTCGTGTCTGAAAAAACGTAGACATTCAGGTAAGCCTCCAAGCTTGCCAGTGCAGAGGTGCTGCCAGCTGTGGTGCCATGATGTCCTGTTGTAAAGCTAATAGGAGATGATTAAAGAGTCTCTGAGCAGTAATCTTCCAGAGTGGTTCTAGCTCTTGGTTCTCAGTGCATGGCTGACAACAGAGGCATCAGAGGCGGCTGGAGCATTACAGTGCTGAGCTTGGACAGGGAGACAGAGACTGGGACATCCGCAGGGAGCAGAAGGAGACCATCCTTGACCATCTTTCTGTACACACATGGGAAAACTGAAAGCACAAAACATTTCTCTCATTTGGTCTTTCTGCCCTCACCTAAGCAGCGTCTCTCAACATATCCCAAACACATTTGGAGCATTGACAAAAAGCCCTACATGCCAGACAATAGAGCAGATGAAGCCAATATACTGTACGTCTTTTAGGCGCCTATCTCACAGCTTTCCTGGAGTCAGACTCATGGTTTGGGAAATTAGAGGAATGACAATATTGAAAGCTATAATTAAAGACAGACTTAAAAAACGTCAGCAGCCACCGTCAAACATGCGTGCTGTGGGCGAAGCAGAATGGGGCCCATGTGGGAAAAGGGGCAAAAGGGCCTGAAAGGAACGTTAATTTTTCCCATGCTTCGATAGACAGAGGTAAAAGGTAGCAGATTACGGTATCTGCAAGTGGTTCAGCAGATGGCACTGAGCTTAAAATAAAATAAAAAAGCCTTGTCGCCATATGGTGGCCAAGATAAAACAGCTCCTCACTTGCAAATAAATAAATAAATAAACAAACTAAACAAATAAATAAATAAATTTTCTATATATATTAAA
>VXAV01010113.1:48305-78201 GCA_013399715.1 Alectura lathami | reverse complement strand
GTGCAGAGGGATTTCTTTACAATTGTGAGCAGTTTCCAGTACCTTTTGTTACTTCAATTTTCTAATTTGTCTTGCTATTTTTTTTTGTGTTGCAGACAATCTGTGAAATGTCAGCCTTGTCCTAAAGCCTGTCTAGAAGGAATAATAAAACAGTTAATGCTTCCTCATTAACGCAATTTAGCTTAAAAATGTTATTGCGACCCAAATAAAGCAGTTGTACAAAGCATTATGTACAGAGAATAGATATAAGGAAGTGCCACGAATTACCAGATGAGTACTTTTAAAAACTGTGAAATATGACTATTTTTAACACTTTATTAAAACAGAATTTGTGTACTTCATTCTGTTTTATTGTGTGTGTATGTGTGTTTGTGTAGCTCACAGCGTTTTCCTGATTTTATAGATATATTCAGCCTAACTTCGGATAACTATTTTTTATTATTCCCAAAGTTTTTTAAAAACTTGCAAGTTTGTGATTGTCTTATCAAAAAAAGGTAACTTCCATCAAAGTAAAAATGAGGTCAAACTCCAGATCACTGACATCAGCAGCAATTCTGCATTAGGTCTGAGTGAAATAAAGGCATTTGGAGATAGTGTAGTGATGGTTGTCTCAGTAACTGAATGGGAGATAAATTCCTGAAAAGTTAGGTGTGTAGGTTTGACAGCAACATGATAAAACAGTTTTTGTCTATAAACAACTTAGTGTAATGGATTTGGATTTTTTCGGAGGTAATATCAGAGCTGGGTGATTAGCAGAAATAAAAAAGAGCTGTCCTCTGCTGGGACAGATACTACCAGGGTCCTCTACAGGTGCAAATACTACCAGGGTCTCTGCAGGATCGAATAAGAAATTAAGTAAAGTTTCAGGAAGGTGCTATGCATGCAGCTCCCACAGAATTGTAAAAATACTAGCTAGCCAGAGAGGATGAAGTATCTATTATCTCCTAGGATCTGCACTGAACACCCACATCCAGATGGAATCTCAAAAGAAGGTCTGGTGGCTTAGGGTCCAGGAAGGCTGGAGGTTTGTTCCACCTAACTTCTGCAATATCCAGGCAGCCACAATGAGTAACATACTGAGCCCAGACTTATCAAGGCAATATGCTCAAGGAAGTGTCCCTTATACAAATGATCTAGACAGAATGAGTGATTGGATCTTTAAAGCAGTATTTCTAAATTGATTTTCAGTCAAGAGAAAATATAAATGGCATCAGGAAGCTTATTCTAAAATACCTTGGCCACTGCCCTAAGGATTCAACTATATAATTTGAAACTGATGAAGCAAGTCAATTCTAGGTAAACACGGTCTGAGGACATGGCACCAGCTGAAGTAAGTGTAATATAAAGCAGTAAAAAGAAAAGATAGACTAATAGCTATCCTGCATGCAAAAGCCAGATGCTAAAAATGGATTAATAATATCCCCATCTTCATACATACAGTCAACAAGATGCTGATGTAGAATAAAAGATTTTTCTCCCAAATAAATTAATAAGACAGTATAAATAAAGGCATATAGACCATCCATAAATACTCTGTTGGCAACAGAAAGCACTGGAGCTGCCTTTGTTGATAGCCGCATTAACAGCCACAGTTGGGTTGCTGTGGTGGAGGGGTGTCCTTTAGCCGTGTGTTCTGCTTGCCAGAAGTAATGGTGGGATCTGTCTCCAGACTTTCTGACATTTTGTCACAGATGATATCCACAAGTCGCTCAAACGTCTGCTTGACATTAATGTTGTCCTTGGCACTTGTTTCAAAAAATTCAAAACCTAAGAAAATAAACAACATGTCTATATTTGATGCATATTCCAATATCTCCAATAAGTATACAAACTTCTCCTAGGCAAGGAAGATTGGTGTGGCACACAGAAAGCAAGTACTTGACAGTACACATATAAAAGTGTGATACTGCAAGACCAGTTAAAATTGTAACACAATCAGAGTAACTACATTAGTGTTATTTGCTTTATATGAAGTCAGATAAAATCAAGACTGGCCCAAATATACTCTGGGCCAGTCTGGCACAAATAAACAAATTCCACTTTAAAAAAGTTTCATCTAAAAACTGACACCAATAGGAGAATAGTATCAATTTAGAAATGTCCTGTATATTCAGCCATTGTGAAGGTATAATCTACCGCTGCTTCTCTAGCTATTATATTCTTCTGAGCATTATAAAACTGGAAAAATCCATTTCTATTGTGTATTCTATTAACCTAGTGCCAAAACAGACAACTATGTTTGGAAACAAGCAGGTAAAATTGCAAACAAAGCAAGGAAAGCTTTCTGCAATTTGGTATCTACTTGAGATGGAGGTAAATCTGTGGGGAAAAGTGGACCACAACACTAAACTAATAAACCAACTTCTTTTTTCTTAGTTCAGTTATTTAGAAGGACTTCTTTTCTATCTGTTCCCAGTGACTGCTCCAAAGGTAGCACTCAGAGCAGGTATAGAATTGTAGAATCATAGAATCATAAAGGTTGGAAAAGACCTCTAAGATCATCTAGTCCAACCATCAACCTAACACCACCATACCCACTAAACCATGTCCATAAGTGCCACATCTGCACATTTCTCAAAAACCTCCAGAGAAGCAGATTCCACCACCTCCCTGGGCAGCCTGTTCCAAAGCCTGACCACTCTCTCAGAGTTTTTCCTAACATCCAACACGAACCTCCCCTGGCACAGCTTGAGGCCGTTACTTCTCATCCTATCACTGTTACCTGGGAGAAGAGGGCAACCCCCACCTTCCTCCAGCCTCCTTTCAAGTAGCTGTAGAGAGAAATGAGGTCTCCCCTGAGCCTCCTCTTCTACAGACTGAACAGCCCCAGTTCCATCAGCCGCTCCCCGCAAGCCTTGTGCTCCAGACCCTTCACCAGCTTTGTTGCCCTCCTTTGGACAAGCTCTGGGGCTGTCCTTCTTGTAGTGAGGGGCCCAAAACTGAGCACAGCACTCGACGTGCGGCCTCACCGTGATGAGTACATGGGGACAGTCACCTCCCTAGCCCTCATGGCAACACTATTTCTAATGCAAGCGGGAAGCCATTGGCCTTCTTGGCCACCTGGGCACACTGCTGGCTCATGTTCAGCTGGCTGTCAACTAGCACCCCCAGGTCCTTTTCCTCTGCACAGCTTTCCAGACATTCTGCCCCAATCCTGTAGCATTGCATGGGGTTGTTGTGATAGAAGTGCAGGACCCAACACTTGGTCTTGTTGAACCCCATGCAATTGGCCTCAGCCCATCAATCCAGCCTGTCCAAGTGCATCTGTAGAGCCTTCCTTCCCTCAGGCAGATCAACACCTCCTCCCAGCTTGGTGTTGTTTGCAAATTTATTGGTGGCGTGCTCAATGCCTTCATCCAGATCATCAATAAAAACATTAAACAGGACCGGCCCCAGCACTGACCCCTGGGGAACATCGCTCATAACAGATCACCAGCTGGATTGGACTCCATTCACCACCACTCTCTGGGCCCAGCCATCCAGCCAGTTATTTACCCATCAAAGAGCACACCTGCCCAAGCCATGGGCTGCCAGCTTCTCCAGGAGAATGCTGTGGGAGACAGAGTCAAAGGCTTTACTGAAGTCTAGGTAGACTACATCCGCAGCCTTTTCCTCATCCACCAGGCAGGTCACCTGGTCACAGGAGATGAGGTTAGTCAGGCAGAATCTGACTTTTGTGAACCCATGCTGGCTAGGCCTGATCCCCCGGCTATCCCTCACATGCCGTGTGATCGCACTCAGGACGATCTGCTCCGTAACCTTCCCTGTTACTGAGGTGAGGCTGACAGGCCTGTAGTTCCCCAGGTCCTCCTTCTGACCGTTCTTGTAGATGGGCGTCACACTGGCAAGCCTCCAGTCATCTGGGTTAGGCAGTCTGTGACAGGCTCCTACCAGGAAGACTGCTTTGTTTGACTTCCCCTTGAAGTCCCCTTGATCATTACCCATAAAGACTCAGCTTTTTCATTCACAGTAACAACCTTTACAGCGTCAAAACAATCCCTTCCAGCTTGTCCTGTTAGTTGCCCATGCTGTATGCATTCGTATAGAGGCACTTCAGCTGGGCTATTGGTTTCCCCTTTTACCCTGGCACACTGCTTATAGGCTCATCTCTAGTGCACCTGGATTTAACCCCTCCCTCCTTCGAATCTAGTTTAAAGCCCTCTCAACGAGCCACACCAACTCCTGGGCTAGAATCCTTTTCCTCCTTTGGGATAGGTGGATCCACCCTGGTGCCAGCAGCCGAAATACTGAATAAACCACACCATGATCAAAAAAGCCAAAATTCTTCTGATGGCACCAGCCTCTTAGCCATGTGTTGATGAGGTGGGTTTTCCTGTACCTTTCACTATTTCTCCATGCCACCAAAGAGACTGAGCAAAACACCACCTGTGCTCTGATTCCTCCAACTAACCATCCCAGCACCCTGATGTCCCTCTTAATAGCCCTTGAGCTTTTCTCAGCCACTTCATCACTGCCAACCTGGACTACCAGCAGCAGTAGTAATCAGAGGGACGCACCAGATCAGGGAGCTTCCACATAATATCCCTGACCTGGGCCTCAGGAAGGCAGCAGACTTCCCAGTGCATAGCGTCCAGTTGGCATACTGGACCCTCTGTTCCCCTCAGAAAGGAGACACCTGTGACAATTGCCCTTCTTTTCTTCTTAGCAGAGGCAGTCCTGAGGAGTGGGGTTGTGGGTGACGGACTTGCCTTAGACAAATCTCAGATGGACCTTTGTCTACAAGATCCCTTACCTGTTCCTTTAGTTCCAGAGCCTTGTACCTATTGCACAAGGGCACCTGGGAAGGTGAGGTAGGCAGGGGGGCACCTGCCCCTGAGGCAGGGACCAGTTTCCACTCCTCCTTCTCTCCTGGGTCCTCTCCTTCTGACTGACTGTGAGAAGGTACGGGATCCACCGCTACATGTGGAGCATCCCCCCAGTGCCTTTCTCCGAGAGATGGCAGGCTGGAGCTCCACCAGTATCATTTAATAAAGAAGGCTGTTTGGAGCAGAGCTAGCTTTCCTAACTCTCTTCTCTGTCCTGATTTGTCCCATGCCTTATCTCCCATGTCTGCTGCCTGCCAGGTTTGCAACTTGCTGGTCAGCCTGCAATCCACAAAGTTTCTACCAGTGCTGGATCTTCTCTGTTCTTTCTTTCCTTGCAATTTCTTTGCTTTTTTTATTGTTGTTTGTTTGCTTGCTATGCCTCCTTCACCCCCAAAGCCCACGTCCCATCCTTTTCTTGTAGTTGCCACATTGCTCACCTGAGTGTTCCTTAGTAATTTAGACATTTCTCCTACTTCTATCTTTCCACTGCTTAAGGTTTCAATATTGAGAGTATACAAAATGTCTAATCCACTGGCAATCTTACAGAAGTGATTTCAAATCTGCACAAATATTTTAATTCTTACTAATAAAGGTGTCCTTGCCACAATGTTTAGTCAGAAAATGTCAGTCACTTAAAATCTTTGCATAAATGCAGAAAACAGATTATTTATTTCTTTTTGATGTTGCTAATCTTCCATTTCCAAAGGCTATTTGAAATTAAAATTCAACTACTTTGATAATATTAGTTCTATCTATTCAGTATGCCATCTAAACAGGATATAATGCACATCTGCATGGTCCTATAACCTCTCAACATGTAGCGTTCACATATTTGACTAGTGGCCTTGAGGTATATCTGATAATTATATTCAGCTTGGCAAGAGAACGCAGCATGTGCTAATGACAAAAACTTAAGTCTGTGTTCTGAATATTTTTCTTATTTTCAATTTAAGAGTACCATGTGCTGAAATGTCACCAAGAGTTAAATTGCTTAGATGCATAGGAGCTAAACACAGGCCAAAGTTAGCGCTCGTAGGTAATTTCAATAACAAACCCTTGGAGATAGAAACAGTGTACAGGGATTTCATCATACAACTTATAATAATATTAGCAAGAAATGTGAGGATAATCCCACAAGCATGAGCTTTTTCTCAAGCACATTCGCTTGAAAATTTATCCTTTCTACATTTCTCTGGTAAGCAGGAAAGTTGTGGGTAAAAGACCACATACAGAAGTCATATGTTGGAAGGTGGTTTGAATTGTGTCTTAAACCAATTGTTTGTTATAGTTTAGCTAGGCTTACACATCACCTTAGTTCTAAAATAGAAAGAACACTTGGAAAGCCAGTGTAGTCTAACTTGCTGGTGGCTTTAGTGCTCCCACAGAGCTCCATGCAGGAGAAAACTGTTCAGATTTATTGGGAACTGCTTAGGCAGAAAGAAGGTCCTCCACATTTACAATGCTCCATGTTGAAACTCAGCTATGGTTCTGTAGCACAGCAATACAGTCAGATCTTCCCACAGCTGTTACCACCTGCAGCACAGGAAGCAGGAGGAAAACAGCTGTTTTAATGAGGCTAGATTTGATTTCAAGGATGTGCCTGAGCTGCAATCCAAGGGGATGACTGCAGGCCATTATCTCACTCAGACGCTGGGAGCAACCTGACCTGTGTCAGTCAGACTGCCCTGCCCAGGGGAAGGTGCTTGCTGTGCTTGTGCAAGCTGAACCCAGAGCACCTGGGTTGCAGTGTGGGCATACCTTCAATAAAATGGCATAAAATCTGGAGTCACTCTCTTGGCTGCCGAGAACATTACACTGTGTTGATGGTATAAACAAGCCACAGCTGTGATGGAATATCATGATTACTGTCTAGATAACAGCTCTCTAGCCTGACCATAATCCAGCTCTGTCACCTCCCATGATCCCCTAGGTAATATAGTGGCACTTATGCCCATTACATTGCTCTTTTCCTTCTCAGATAAACAGAAAGAGATGAAAGCTGACCATTATATTAAAACAGGGCACACTGCCTTGCAATCTGCCTAACCCCCAGCAAGGGTGTTGCTTTGAAAGATATTACATTCCCTGCCAGTTCCAACACTTTTCAAGCAGAAAAAAATTACTGTATGAATAATATGCATATGATGCATAGGAAAGGAATAGCATAAGCATTATGCCCTCACTATTTGAGGCAATGTAGACAGAAAGAGGAGAGAGAGGAGGATAAAAGCAGGACAAGAGGGCAGAAAGGTTGAGGGACAATAAGAGGATGTTTGAGAACTGTAACACCAAAGTCTTCAAGACGTCAGGAAGAATGAATCTTCAAGATGGTTCTAAGGGGAGCAGGATTTAAAGGCAAGAACACAGAATAGCTGGCACTAGAGATAATCACAAAATGGCAAATGAGACAGTTAGACAAGTGATACGGACAAAGAAAGCAGAAAGTCAGAGGAAAGCAGTCACAAAGAACACAGAAGACTGATGTCAGAACATACTGTAAGACAGACAGGATGGAGACAACAGGTCCACTGCCATGGTGAGGATGTTCTGTACAGGAATGCTGAAAAACTCAGACTTCCCTTTTCAAAGTAGAATAAGGACTTACAGAGTGTTAAAGCACAAATATATCTATTCAAATAAAAATATATAGAACAGCTGTGGTGAAATCTATGGAATTTCAGTTATGATTTTCATATAAGAAGAAATTATAGCTACAGTAGTGATGTAGCTGGCTATACATTGCATCTGCTTAGTCTTTCATTTCCTGAGTGATCCAGGACCTCACCATCTTGACCCTGCAAAGATGAGATGATGCACAGATTTGTGACAATGCATTGAAGGTGACTGAAATCCCAGGTGCCTCCTCAAAGAAGTATTTGGTTTATTCTTTACAGGAACTGTATGGGTAGGAATTTCAGTCACTCATGGATGTTCCCCTAAGCAGCCCAAACTGTGCATAGGCCAGTTGATAGACACTATTTATATATTTATATATGTTGATAAATACCTTGAGTGGAGAACATGGGTAATCTATTAGGTTCTGCACAAGCAGTTCTTGTTCTATAATAGATTCAGCTGCACATACATAAGGTGATTGTAGATATTCTGTAGAAAATGTTCATGCAGACATAGAAAGGATCAGTTAAAAGATGTTTTGTGCACATATTAAAATAATGACTTCCAGCTGATTATGGCACTTACAGGAGAGGTGCTTGTAGGACCAGCTGGGTTATGAGAATTCAAGAGAACAGCAGTTCAGAGACAATTGTCTAGCATAGCTGAAGACATCTCTGTCAGGCTCAGGATGGGGCTAGTTCTGTTTAATATCTTGAACCAGTCGAGTTATACAACGTCCAAAGCATTTTGTGAAGTTTCATAATGCCCCCTTTGTTAAGACAATGTGGCTCTTGACAATGAACAAGCCTGGGACTTTCCAAAGCTCAGGCCATGGCACCCTGAGAAAAAAGTTATGGACTGGGGAGTTAGTCTCTCACATTCACTGGCCATGAGGATGCTGTGACTTCCACTGCGCCGATGCAATGTGTCCAGAGAGTAAACCTTGCACAATCGCGCATTTACTAAGATGGATGAGAACCTAACCCCTGCCCCTAGAATACTGCAAGCTATTCCCTAAACAAGACGCTGGCCCCTTGAGCCTGATACAATGTGACAAATATTTCCAGAGAATGCAAACTGTACAGCCAATGAATGATGCCAGGAAGAGGATCTGAGACACCATAAAAATCCACTAATGTTGCCCAGGGGGGGCTGTCTTTTTTCCCCCCTTCCAATACTGCTTAGAGCAAGTGCTACCCACCGACACTGCCAGACCCCTGGAGACATTGGAGAGCTGCGGTGGTGACAATCTATCTTGCTTGCTTTCTTCCTCCTTATTTCTCCCTCTCGCTCTCTCTCGCATCAAATAAAATATTGATTCCTGATTGACATTTGGCTTCATTAGTGCCTTAATTCTGAGCAGAGGTATACTACAGTGGTTTCTGGATCACAACACATCTCTGGAAATGATCTTGATGGAGGGCGTCGAGTGCACCCCCAGTAAGTTTGCTGACAACACCAAGATGGGCAGAAGTGTTGATCTGCCGAGGGATCTGGATAGGATGCATCCACTTGTATGGATGGTTCAGGACTCCTGTGAGTTCAGACGTGTGGCGTCCAGGCTCCAGGCACTTCCTAGGCTTCCCTTAGAGCTGTGCCTTTGTTCACTCTCAGCTGGTGGTGTACTGCGGGTCCCCACAGCATCTGTCCAGGGCTGTGGGCTCAAGGAAGGTGCCAGGCTCCTAGGCACCACTGAAGACGCCCAGTCAGCTCCTCTGCTTTTCTTGACCACCTCCTTCAAGTACCCTCTGCTGCCTCCAGTGGTGCTGCTGGCCAGGGAGAGAGGCAGGAGTGGGGGATAGAGGAGCTGGGACTGGGGGGCCAAGGCAGGCGTGGAGCACAGCCCTTGGGGCTGCCTGGCCCACGAGGCAGAACCTAATCCTGATGATAATCATGATGATGATTTTCAGCCCACAAGGAGGTCCTTCACCAGGTCCTCCCCCTTCCCCCTGCTCTCCTGGGCTTTTTTTGCTTTCCTGCTCCTCCTAACACGTCTCTTTTGGCTAGCTGGGCACGGCAGCAGGTGACAAGGAGCATCTGCAGCACAGCAGCTCTGCAACACCAGCCAGCATGAGCAAGGTGAAGCAGGCAGGGCCATCAGAGGCAATGGCAGGTGGCTGGTGCCCCATCTGCCTGGGCACCACTAGCAATGCTGACCACGTGCCCACCTCCTTCCACTCCTTCTGCTTCGGCTGCATCCGGCAGTGGGCTGCCGTAAGAGCTGCGTGCCTGGTCTAAAGGGGGCCCCTGAACTGTGTCCTACGCATGGTCAGAGCAGACGATGGCTACCAGCATCTTGTGTTTGGCTCGTCTGCTCATGGAAAAGGAGGCTGCGGGGAGGCCTCATCGCTCTCTGCAACGACCCGAAAGGAGGTTGTAGCAAGGTGGCTGTCAGTCTCTTTTCTCAGGTGACAAGTGATAGAACATGGAGCACCTGAAGAGGTTGCCCAGAGAGGTGGTGGATGCCCTGTCCCTAGGGACTATCAAGGTCATGCTGGACGGGTTTTTGAGCAACCTGATCCAGTTGTAGATGTCCCTGTTCACTGCCATGGAGCTGGACTAGATGGCCTTTAAAGGTCCTTTCCAACCCTGGTGATTCTAGTTTTATGAATGTGAGGAAACACCCTCAATTAACTCCAGGGAGGTTTGGATTGGATATCAGGAAGAATTTCTTCACAGAAGGGCTGGTTATGCATTACAACAGGCTGCCTAGGGAATTGGTAGATTTGACATCTCTCAAGGCAGTGGAGACCTGCGGTTGTGGCACTTAGGGACACTGATTACTGATACACTGTGTAGTGTTAGGTGGGTGGCTGGACTTGAAAATCTAGAGGATCTTTTGACACCTACATGATTTTAGGATTCTATGGCCCTTACAACAGAGACTCCTGTCCCTCCTGTTCAAGGGATTCAGTTCTCCACATATTACCTTATGAAAAAGATTTAACTTATTTATTTTTACTTTGAAACTGATTTACTATGAACTTATTTACTTTTACCTTGAAACTCTGTCTGTGTATGTCTGTGGAACAATAAACTCTGGGGTATTTTTTCTTGCAGAGTTTGCTTGGAAAAATACTTCAGTACAAAATACTGCAGGAAAAAATGTAAAAAAAATCCTCCTGGATTCTGGTTGTTTTTCATTTTGTTATGGAATATTCTGCAGACTTTTTTCCCCAGTGACCTCTGCTCTCCTCCTGAGTAATTTTACAAACATTTCACTAGCGGTGCTTAGAGACCCTGAGCTTCAAAATGCTGGTGTGTGATAGCCTCAGATCTGTGCCATTTAGTACTGTGTACAGGATTTTTTTTTACTGCTTGTTATTAACTGAGAAGTAGGGTTTTCTATGTGAGTGTGAGACTGAAGAAAGGCAAGTGCCTGGCAATATTGAGGGCAGCAGAGCACAAAGAACGCCATGTTCCCACCACCCGTGATGATCCATACAGCAGAACTGGATGAGAACAGGCAGAGAAGATTACTGGAAAGATATGACAAAGCCCAAGAGGTCATATCTTCTTATATAAGTCCTTACAGAAGTAGATATGTAAGGCAGAATGGTAGCAAAACAGAGAAAATAAAATGAAAAAAAAAAAAAAAAGTGCTTGCTGAACATATGAATATTGTGTGTGGAAGATGCATCAGGGTGCATCATTTAAATCCCTTTTTTGTTATATCACTCACTTTCCTGTCTTTACACTGCTCTGTCTCTCCTTTATCTGCCCTCTCCCCTCTGGTATTGACTCAAAGATAGCTGGCATGCTACAGCAGCAGGGGCTGGCCAGAACACTGATATGCTGCTGTTGTTCACCTCTTGAGCTACAGTGTATATGAATCAGTTTCGTTAGCAACTTTGAAGCACAAGAACAGCCTGAATTACATATTTTCTTCCGTCTCTGCCTTGCACTTGTACTGGCTTTGCAGAGGATCCTTTGTCAATGCTCATTAACACTTGTTTATGCCTGCTTTAGAAAAACAAGGAAAAAAAAAAATGAGAGAGCTGTGTGAAAACGGAAGAACATTTTGCACTCTTTCATACTGCTGAGAAAGTGTGACATCAAGAGGTCATGCTAGCTGAGAAATTTTAGGCACAATACAGACAAGAGTTATGTTAATGTTTTAACAGCTGATCAGGAAGACCTGGTTTCAGAGTGTTTGTCTATAACCAACACAAACCTATTCATCTCCTCTGATGTTATGCTATATCAGACAGATGTCCCCAAAGCTGCAGTCCCCTGATAGCTATCCTTCCTTGTAGACAAGCTTGAACTGTGCTCTTTAGTACTGCTCTTTCAAGTTCAACCCAGTCTTTTGAGGAGCAGTAAGCATACCGCAACATCAGAGCAAGAAGAGACTGCAGGAAGCTGCTCCCTTTGTAACACAGTGGTGTACAATTGGCAAAGTCGGTGAAGCCACGGGAACGAATCATTTAAGAAAGTCATAGCGCGCAAAGGGCAGGATATAATGATGCCTTGTTTTCCTGGATTTGCATCCTGTGGTCAGTTCTGAGGGGGTACTGGCAGGCACTTATCTTCATGCCTGCTGTGAATAGTACCTAATAAGGTTTGCATTTACATTGCAGGCTGTCAGTCAAGGCAACTGTAAGATCCTTCTCCTCTGCCCAGCTGTCCACCTCCACAGAAGTGGAATATCTTAGAGACCTCTAGTCCTCTTTCAAAAAGAGAGACAGAGAGAGAGACAGGTACATGTGGAATCATTGCAAAGATCATCTCTCCTAGGGAACCTAGGGAAAGTAGCTCATCACTATTGTTGCTCTTCAAAGCACCTGCAACTGTGGCTACACTAGAAGATGTGCCTACACTGTGCTCTGCTTTGCAGGCCAGCTGGATGGGACCTGTGCCTATGGTACAGACTATGTTAAAAAAAAAATGATCAAAACAGCATTAAGCTTCCAAATAGGACTTTGATATTACTATTTCAGCAATGATCAGTGCTGCTTTAGCATCACTCTGGATAGAGCTAACACAAGCATTGTTATCAGAAATGTTAAGGCATTTGTCTATCCTTTAAGGTNAAAAAAAAAAAAAAAAAAAAAAAAAAAAAAAGCAAAAGGGTGACTATCAGCTATGATGGAAGAGGCAGACTTGGTGGGGAGGTACTGGTAATCATCTAGTGAAAACCTTCTTTTCCAGTCTTTCATAAAGTTTCTGTATTCCAGTTGCACTGACTTTGTGGCTTCCAGATATCCTTTGAAAGAGCACATTTGGGGAATAAAGTACATTTGTGGCAAAGAAAGATTTTCTATGTTTACATGAGACTTTTGGTGAGCAAATGTAATCCTTACTTCTCTTTGTCATTAGCTAGCGTTCCTATAATGCATTTTGGAGCTCATGAAAGCAATGGCAGGTTGGCATTTTCCCCCTGTAGAACAACATCCTGGGGACAGGTGCTTTTGAGTCTTTAATTGCTCTGCCAATACACCACGTGTGCTGTAAATAAACACAAGACTGGTGTTTTTCCAGTACTGTCAGTCTGTCTCCTTCCTCTGGCACTAATATTTTCCTTGTACAAAGAGCTAAAAAACAGTGAAGGGGGAAAATATGAAGAGGCATGTTCCTGCACAACCCAGTTATTTTCATTTTTAATGCTAAGTTAGGTGAGGCCATATGTCCATGCTCTCTAAGCTCCTGGTGATACTGCCTTCTGCACCCAGCCTCCAGCCAGCTATGGATGCAAAACAGTACGTGCTGTTCTAGCAAGGCATGTACTGAGGTGCCAAGTCCCACTGGATTCCCAATCTAGATGCCAAAATTACAACCCTAAAAATGCCTCTACAGTTGCTGTCTCAGCTCACAGATGCCTAATAGTCCTGTTGATCACAGTGCTCACACTCCAACATCCCACAATAAGTAGAGGTTCACCCCAGTCCTGACACAAGACCTGGTGTCTTGTGCTCAGCCTGTGCAGAATCAAAAAATCCGTTGTGTCTCTGTCCCATCTCAGCAGTGCACCTGGTCTTGCAGCTTGGTCAGATCATGCAGAAGGGCTGGGTGCCGAGTTATGCACCACATAAGTACACAGCACTGACGAGTGCTCTGCTTTTGTGCTTGCTGGGATCTAAATGGGTTTAATTTGAAGAAATCTAATCACCCTTAAATCAGGTCTCTGGCACTCCTTATAATCAATCCAAGAACAAAATGAAGACAAAAAAGGCAAAATGGGCTCAGTTTAGTTTGAAATGAGAAATTTTTTTGCTTGGTTTCTGTAGAGTTTATTTTTAAAATAGTGGGAATGAAAAGGAGGAAAGAAAGAAAAAGATCAAAATAAAAACCACAAGGAAGAAATGGTCCAGAAGAGACGACAAGAGAATGGATGGCGAGAGGTGAGGAAAAAAAACAAATTTGCAAAATAAAGTGTGTTTTCAAATCTAAGGGATAAAATGACCAATTCTCCGAGTGACAAGCTGAGGAGGCACATTGAAGCAGCCACAGCCCATTGTGGGCACCCTAAACTCAGCGTGGGCTGCCTTTGCCTGCCCTAGCAGAAGGGAATGAGAGAACTCACTTAGAGAGGACCCTTTTCATTTTGTTTTCTGACATCATTTGGTGGCCTCTGGGAGGGACAGTGTGCCAGGATACATTTACAAAGCAGGCAAGTGCACTCCAAGTTATGGTCAGAAGTGCTGGGTGTCCCAGCCCTGGGTAGCCCCAGCTGGCAGCATGCAAGAAACATGGAGGCACAGAAAAGCTGGTGGGAAGCACACTGCCCTGCAAGCAGCTCAGCCGAGCATACAGCCAGAAGTGGATTTCAGCAGGACATCACTCTAGGTGATCACCAGGTGTCCCTACCAACAAATGTTTCTATCCTGCAACAGCTCATCTTCCCAGATCCTTAACGAACCCAAGACAAAAAGGTGGGATAGGGTCGAGAGGACCTTACGGCAGAGATGGATAGACATTTGGGGCAGATCGTACAGTATCCCTTTAGAGCTTGGTGCCGTATGAACGCAACAAGCATGGCTTGGGCAGGTAGCAGGACTGTACTTCTGAAGCAATCTTAGGAGCTGCAGCTTTGAGGATACAATGTACCTTCTAATGACAGAACTTCTAATTAAAAACTAATGAATGTTTAAATAATCAGTAGCATACACATAGCAAACATTAAGAAAAGAAGAAAATAACCAAATGCAAGAATACATACAAAATTATCCACCCAATTTGCAGGTACGCCAGTATGGCATAAGTAAATGGTGAACCTGTTGGGCTGAACTACACACGGAACTGTCCATTTGCGTGTGCAGTTACTCAGTGTCTATTCAAAGCTCTGAGCACATCTCTGCCTGCTAAGCCTTTGCCAGAATGTAGATCACAACGTATCATACAGACTACAAATAAAAGAAACCAAGACATTTTTGCCATCTGTAAGTCATTCTTTTCATTTCTGTTCTGACAAGTGACAGAAAAGTTTTATGAGTGTACGAATGTATGAGATGCCTGAGATCAATGTGTCAGAAAAGCTGTGTGAATAATCCAGTTGGTAAATATACATGCATTTTCAAGATTTGCAAGAAGACTTCAAGCTTTTCTCACTAAAATACTTCATGCATGTAAGTGTTGACTATGCTGAGGTTTCACTCAATAGCAAAACCATGTAGTCTTCAGAGAAAACATTCATGAAATAAGAAAACGGCATAAACATTATGCTTCACACCCTCTTTTTTTATAGTGATTAGTGAAAAAATTTGTTTAAAAGTGATTGTTGCGATCCCCATGTCAATATTAA
Source organism: Alectura lathami (assembly GCA_013399715.1). Lineage (NCBI taxonomy): Eukaryota > Metazoa > Chordata > Aves > Galliformes > Megapodiidae > Alectura > Alectura lathami. The sequence continues at coordinate 63,018 of VXAV01010113.1, read as the reverse complement.
CATTAGATTAATTGGTTTTCACTACTGGCTGATTTGTCGCATTTCTATATTTTCTTGGTATGAAATCTCTGTGAGGTATTGACATGACTCAGATGAATTTATTTGATCCTGTCTGTTTTCATTTCATTCTAACATTACTTTTTAATGACGCTAGTATGAACTGATTTCTTGAAAAATGATGTACCACTTACCAAGAGTACTGAATAGAGTGACAAGGAATGACTAGGGTGTGAGATATTTTTATTGCTGGAACAATGAAATAGTCTGGGAACTTCAGATGGGTCTGACAGAGGTACAGAGCAGGTAATAGGAGAAAAAATTTCACTGGTTCTTAAAATATTACAGTTAAGAAACATCACGTAAAACTAGTGAGTGGTTAATTAAAAGCAAAGGCAGAAAACCCAGATAAACAGTACATATTTATAGGATACAGTGGATGGAAAGATTTTATATGACCTTAAAGAGATCATTGGACAAGAAAGAGTCATGAAAGGTCTTTCATATGGATGCTGCCTTTGGCTCACAAGACCTCTGAACACAATTTGCTACAGTCCGAGAAAGTGTCACTGTTTGCTTGTCCTTTTATACCCTTTTCAATTCACCTACTTCTGGCCATTAGCACAGATAAGGTTGTAAGCAGCTGGAAGCTATGATCTGTGGTGATATGGCAATCATTGTGCTCTATCTTATTAACAACAAGTTTTAAAATATAGAATCATTGAATCATAAAGGTTGGAAAAGATGCCTAAGATCATCTAGTCCAATCTTCAACCCACACCACCATGCCCACTAAACCATGTCCCTAAGCGCTACATCTACACGTTTCTTGGACACCTCCAGGGAAGGAGACTCCACCACCTCCCTGGGCAGCCAGTTCCAATGCCTGACCACTCTCTCAGTGAAGAAGTTTTTCCTAACACCCAACCTGAACCTCCCCTGAAACAACTTGAGGCCTTTATCTCTCCTCCTATCACAGTTATCTGGGAGAAGAGGCCGACCCCCACCTCACTGCAACGTCCTTTCCGGTAGCTGTAGAGAGCAAATGGAATATATAACTGGAAAGAAGACAAATACTGTCTTCATAAACATTCTGTTCATTTGCCTTCAAGGGCAGATCAGCTAAGAAAATTTCTCTTGGATAATTCTTAGAAATCTATTTTGTGGACAATTCCTTACCTCTCTTCTGGAGTCCTATTAGCACTGTGAGGGAGCTCCTCAGAGCTACCACAGAATACGTGACTGGTTTAGCTGGGCTTTGGCAAGTCACTGAGACCTAGTGTTAGTTGGTATAAACCACTTGTTTGGGAGTTACACCTGAGAAACAAACCAGTACTGACAGTTAAAGAAATAATCAATTACACCTCCTTAATACAATCGAAGGCCATGCTTTTCAAGGAGCTCAGCAGCCACAGAGAGGGCCAATTTTCTGACAGAAACTGAGGTTCTTAACTGAATTTTCCAGGGCAGTAAACACACACTTTTTGTTTTTCTGTGTTGACCTTTTAAAAACCTGGCCCCAAATGCACATACCCATTTTTGAGGTGACTTCAAAATAAAATCTCACTTGAGAACAGAATGTTTCACAGTATGTTCTTTGTACAGGACTCACATGTACTGTGTTTGCTTATAATTGTGGCTGTCATGAACATTACAAACCACATCAAGGGCTCACAATCTTAAAATATCTTGCTGGACGCAAAAATCTGTATATATATATATATATGTATTAATATATATGTATTTCAGACTCGCCTGCAGGAATGGTTATCAGCACACTGGCAGAGAAAGAAAAGACACTTTCAAATACTAGACACAACTCAGTGTGCTTCAAACTGGCCAGAGCACTTCAGTGAAACTCGTTCTTCTGCTTTCCTGGACCTCATCTCCCACAGTCATTGACCAGATTTAAGAAATGATTACAGCTATACAGAAAATACATAAACATTTTTGTGTGTGGTATGAGACTGCACAGACACAATTTATCCATTATTCCCTTGAGATAGCCTTCAGACATGTATCTGAGAAGGAAAACCCCAGAGAAGACAGAGATAGAAATACAGCATAATCTACTTCCATAAAGAGTGAATTCTAAATCCCAGGAATTAGTGTTTGCTTTACACCCTGAAACATCTAATTTAATACCTATCTCATTACTCTTTTTTCTTTCTTTTTTTTTTTTTTTTCCTAGCGCTGGTTATTACAGCTGAGGATTCTTGATTGTATAACTTTCAAACTTTCCAGTTGTCTTGCTAAATTCATGGCCACTTGTCAGCTCACTGCATTAATCTTTCTATAGAAAAATACTTTGAGGTTTAGAAATACAGATTAGTTATGTGACTTTAAAAAAAAAATTTCAAACCCTACATTGCAGAACTACAGAATGCCAGTCATCTTACTGCCTAATCAAAATTTGGGGTAGAACTATACAGATATAATTTTTGGATCTCCTTCTCCACTGAACACACTTTCCTAGATCCTACTAAAATGAATAAATATTAGAAATCTTCACAAAATGAAGAAGAGATTATAGAAATACATATGGTGCAACATGGATTTCTGTAAAGAAAGATCATAGAATCACGGAATGTTAGAGATTGGAAGGGACCTTGAAAGATCATCTAGTTCAATTCCCCTGCCGAAGCAGGAACACCTAGATCAGAACGCAGATATCACCTGTTAAAGTAGCATGCTATGGCAACCATTTTATTTTTATTGCAAACAGTATTAAAAGCTCAGTTCTTCAGAAATTTTGGCAATTTTTCTGGACATAACCTGCTATTAAATCTTTTCTTTCGCATTTCAAGGACTAATTAATAGTAATTTCTAAGGGATTTTTATGAGGTGTGCTTTTACACAGATGTAATGCTTACTTAGATGTGATACAAAGATTTGCTATTCCGATGAAATTATTCCCCAGGACCAACAATTGTAGAACTAGGAAAACTATTTTTAAAAAATTAGATCAGCAAGATATAAAAATACTTGTTAAAAATGGCCACCATGGGATTACATCTAACACAGGAAAATATCGCTTTCTCTTTCTGTCTCCCATGCAAGCACTCTCAAAATAACTGCTTTGCAAAATATAAAAAAATATATAAAAATAGTGAGTAGGAGATCAGAGTTACACACACTGTCCACAAGAAGTCAGACTGTTCCTTTCCCACAGTCAGTTCTAAATACAATAATAACAACCCCGTGCCTGGTACAGCACAGAAATTAACCTCCAGCAATGCCAAGTTTTGATTTACACAACCGCTGTGCATGTTCTCCAGAGATTATCAAATCTGGAGAAAGAACAAACTGGATAGTATTGTTGTGATGCTTTGGAGCCTTTCCACTGCAGTGCGGACAATCTCACCCCAAAAGCATTTCATGGTATGCAAGAATATCAATGCTGGCCAGGAACAGAAAGAACAGAGATGTTCACAGCTCTGCAATTTTCTGTGGAGACATTTGCCTCCTAGAGGGAGACCCTCACAAAGCAGAGGGTCATCTTATTCACACCTGTGTAATCTACCTGTTCAGCACTGGGAGTTGGTTATTGGCGTCTGTCTGCTTGGGATTACTGACAGTGGAAATCACAACTCACATGTTCAACTTCCCAAAAGGTCTAGCTAATGTTTAGAGTAAAACATTTCCTCATCCTCTCCTCTTCTGTGTTTTCTTTTGGTTTACTCTTCCCTCACTAGAACATATCTTCCTATGGCTATAACTACCTGAATATATTATATATTATATACAGACACATACATAATCTTTCTCTGTTTATCACAAAGTTAATAACTTACTTCCTATCTAAGGAGCAGCATAAGGAATGTTTTATCAGACATCTTAAATCTAAGCCAGCCTCTGAGCCAGCACTGATCTTGTGGACACTTTTAGAAGAGATGTCACAGCTCACCATAAGGTCATCAACAGACATATGTACATTCCAATAATGTAAAAGTTTTAGTGATATCACAGACAGTTTAGACTTCAGCCTGCAGCAACAAAAATAAAGTTTTGCATAGCTGTATTTCTGCACAGTGAGTGTCTCATGGACATTTTATTACAAATATGGTAGCAATTAATAAGATTACTCCACACATTTTTACAAGTAATCATAAAGCTTTTGTCATTTTTTTTTTTTTCTTACCAAGTTGCTCTGCTAAATGTTTGCCTCTCTCAGTGAAGATTACCCGCTCATCCTCCATGTCACATTTGTTACCCACCAGAATAACCTGGGCATTATCCCAAGAGTATGTTTTGATTTGAGTTGACCTTAAAAGAAAGACAGAGAGAAAAACAGAAGTCAAAGCAAAGAAAATTCCCCTTACAACAATTTCAAAGAGACTTGTAACAACGAAAACAAAGACAATACTGATTTAGACATCTAAGGTAACATGATCCTGTTTAATTCTTCAAGGGTGATCTATCAGGAATTATTATTACAGGAATAACATCAACACAGTTTTAACTTTTGTTTGTTAAAACAAATCAGTCTTGCAACATTTTCTCCTGTCATCAGCATTCTTCCTATATTTTTAGAAAGAAGCAGTGACACTTTCTCCCACTCGATTAAAAAAAGTATTTCCACATTTTAAAGCAAACCTTATCATCTAAAAGCAGAGCCTTGAAACAAAATCAGCAGCTTATTCATATCTTATCTTTCACCTTTTAAAATTACTACCTAAATTTATCAGCAAAACTTCAAAGTCATACTGTCTTCCTTCTGTTGTTTCTCTCCAGCAGTTCCACTACAGCTCTTTGATCTTCCAGGACCATGGCAACATCTGTGTTGTACATTAAGCCATGTTCTGGAGCTGAGTTTGAACTTTAATTTACCTTCCCTTTAAATTATTCAAGTCCTAACCTTGGCTACAGCTGAACAAGAGTATCTCAGGCCTTGAAACACTATAAGGACATCGGGCACTGATGGTGAAACAGCACACCCTAGCAGACCCTACACAGCCCTCTTCAGCAATCTGAATGTGGTGCAGCAGAGGGGCAGCTTAGGAGTATGCTGGTAGCACATCTCAGCTGCACTGCTGATACTCAGACCTGCATTAAAGGAAGGAAAGCTCCACACCCTGGCTCCAGGCTCAGCCAGGATTGATGCTGCCGGCAGCATCTTCTAACTAAGAGCAGCATCTGTCGTTGAATGTAGCACAGGGTGCAATAATCTTACTAATAGTGTTTACCCTTGTCTTAGACTTGGCTATGCCTGGGTTTAGGCTCTGACTCCAGCACATGGTAGGGTGTCAGTATCTTTTCTCTCCCTATATGATCAATATAGAGAGAAGACCAGGTAGAGCACCTCTCCTGGACAATACAGGGTGCTTAGGTAAACTGCATGGGAATAGAAAATTGTGTTTTCCCCTTTCTAATTTTCTCTCTGCTTATTCTAGCAATATCTCTGTACTCTTCCTGAGCTGATTACCCCTTTCTCCAAAGAAGGTAAACTCTCCTTTTTTTTTCCCAGAGTCTTAACAAAAGTTCCCTGTTCAGCCAGGCCAACCTTCTTCCATGTTGGCTCATCTTGCAGCACACAGGGCTAGCCTTTTCCTGTGCCTTTAAGATTTCCTTTCTGAGGAATGTCCAGCCTTTCTGGACATCTTTGCCTTCCAGGACCAACTCCCAAGGGACTCTTCCAACAAAGGTCTTAAACAGCTCAAAGTCAGCCCTCCGGAAGTCCAAGGCAGCAATTCTGCTGACTCCCCTCCTGACTTCTCCCAGAACAGAGATCTCTATCATTTCGTAATTGCCATGGCTCAGACAACTTCCAACCACCACATCTCCCACCAGCCCATCTCTGTTGGTAAACAGCAGGTCTGGTGGGGAACCTTCTCTGGTAGGCTCCCTTACCAGCTGCATCAGGAAGTTATCTTCACACACTCCAGGAACCTCCTAGACTGCTTCCTCTGCAGTGTATTGTGTTTCCAACAGATGTCAGGCAAGTTGAAGTCCCCCCACAAGAACAAGAGCTGACAATCGCATGACTTCTGCCAGCTGCTTGTAGAATGCTTCATCCTGGTTGGGCAGTCTGTGATAGACTCCTACCAGGATGTCTGCCTTGTTTGGCTTCCCTGTGACCCTCACCCATAAGGACTCAACCTTAGAATCATAGAATGGTTTGGGTTGGAAGGGACCTCAGAGATCATTCTAGTTCCAACCCCCCTGCCGTGGACAGGGCTGCCAGCCACTAGCTCACTACATCAAACTGCCCAGGAACCCGTCCAGCCTGGCCTTGAACACAGCCAGGGATGGGGCAGCCACAGCTTCTCTGGGCAGCCTGTGCCAGCGCCTCACCACTCTCTCAGTGAAGAATTTCTTCCTGATGTCCAGCCTAAACCTCCCCTCTTTCAGTTTGAGCCCATTCTCTATATAACAGCTTTTTTCTCTGCATAGTGAGACCCTGTCAAGGCAGAATGCTTCATATACAAAAAAGACCATGGTGTAATCCCACACCCGCTTATGGGTGTGATATGGGTGTGATATGGGAAGATATGGATCATGTCTTCCCACATCTGGTTATGTTTATCATGAGACTAGAGGGATGGACATGGGCAAAAACTGCTTCAGGCTATCTTGCCTGTCCAACACCGATGACCCTTCGCATGAGTCCATGCAGCCTGCTGCCTTCAGCCATGTGTGAAGGACCTGCTGAGCAGGGCAGAGGAATTTAAAAAGAGAAGGATCACAATGACTCTAGGGTTGTTCTGCTTTGCCAGAACAATCAAAAAGAAGTCAAAGCAAGCCCTGCAGCATTTTTTTTGGTGTAGATTGTTCCCTTTGGCCTGCTCTGATCTTTGCTTCAAGAAATGGACACTGTGCTGTTTTAAATCTGAGTAAGCTGTCATAAGGTACTGTGACTGACCTGCGTAAAGGTCTGGTCTCCCTTTACACTTACATTTCACTAAAGATGGAATTGCTCATAGAAAAAGGGCACCATGCATTCATTTTGACAGGAATGTGCTTATGAAACCATGCTGAGTTCTTTGAAAATTTGTGGTTAAGCAAAAGACAATTATTGTTATTATTATTATTTTTAAAAAGAATTACATTTGTCACCATAGCAACTTTGCAGGAAATTGAAGTAGTTTCAAAAGCAAAATATGCAGTAAAAGTATTAAATATTACTGAAGGAAACAATTGCATATTCTGCAATATTTTCATATTTTCTCTTTGTTCTTTTCAGGAAAGGGAGTAAGACTGCAGCATTGTGAAGCTTAGCTGTCCATCACTGTGAAACCACCACATCTGCAAAGGTGAAACAGAATGAACTGATGAATGAATAACTATAACCTGGAGAATATTTTCACACCAGTGTAAAGAGAATTCATTCAGCCTTGTATTGCAGACTTCTTTTCCACATAACCTTACCTGAATTTCTTTGCTTAAGAATATAAAATCCTTCATTTTCCTATAGCCAGCTGTGATTTTTCATTCTATGAATTATGATCCTTTGCATTCAAATGCTTCTCAATACCAAATCCATTTATTTTATTCTCAGACATATTATCTGGTTTTCTAATGTCTCATCTACTTATAGGATTTTTTAAGCAACAAGAGAAGAGAGATCTTGTCCCTGATAATCATTGCAAAGGTTTATGTTTTTCAAAAGCCTCTGCAGTGCAAAGATACATCTGACTGTCTGTGGAAATCAAACAAATACATCCCCATTCAATCTCACATCAGTAGAAGCACACATTCAAAGAATATAATAGACTTATCACTGTTATGTTTTCTTTTAGACATACATTTATACTAATGACTTCTATAGATTTTCTCCACAAAGGCAAAAAACAGAACATTTACAAAAGAGATTTTGCTGTTCCTTGCATATTTGTCCTTTCAAATGACTGAAGCTTCTGATTAATACAAAACACAAAACATTGTCCTTATAAAGAACTTTAGCCTCAGGAAGACTGAAGATATGAAAAGGCAAAGTTGCTGTTTGCAGTTAGCTGAATACAGGAATTCTTGTTCAGTCTCACTGCCCCAGTGTATGTCAATAGTAATTTACCCTGTAAATCTTTCACATTCTAGTTGTATTATTTGCAGGCAATCTGCAACACACTTGAATTTTTATAATGTATAGACACCAGAGGGGCAGATTAATGCAGGAATTCAATGATCCATTGCCTTCAGTGATCAACACAATACTTGTTTTTCCTGTATCCATGTTCTGCCATAATCCTTATCAGAAAAGAGCACTTGCTGAATGCTAACTAAACAAAGCTATTTTCTCATCTTAAAACAGCACTGTATTTTGCTGTAATAATTAAAAGGACTATAAGTACGTCAATAAGTCTCCAAAAGTGTTTTGGACCAATATGACAGAAGATTACCAAAGATAAGCTGGAGGATTATTGCTTTGTTTGATGGACTGAAATTCCATATGAAAAAAAAAAAAAAAAAAAGTTCAAAACACAGTTTTTCAATCCTACTTTATTTAAAACAACACCTAAAAGAAAGGCAATGTTAAACAGTCCACACTGGCCTATGTCCATATGCACATTGCTTATATGCACATCCTAGTTCTGCTCGTAGCAAATGCTTTCCAATTCTCACTAGTTCACAAAATATTTTTCTGAAAATATTGCTTATTAGATCAGTAGAGTGCAACAGGATTTTGTATTGCTTCCACTTCTGTCATTTACTGGACAGACTAAAAGGAGTGTTGCCTAGACAAAGCTGTCTATCTGTTGTTACCTCATTTTTCACCAGCACACAGGTTTCAAAGAGAGAATTACAATACTTAAAATGGTGAACACAGTTATAAAGACTCAAGGCACTATTATCACACACAACACCTTCCAAGTCTGCCAAAAAAGAACTCTAAATGTCCACTCTAGCTGTGACCAAGCATAGTAAAATGTGCCTTCATGACAGAGGTGAAAGCAGGTAAAAGTCTATGTTGCAGCACATTGCCTTTTGAGAAAAGAACAAGTATGAGCTCAAAGGCTTATGTCTATATAAGCAGGTTAGACTCTGCTTGCGCTTTGCAAAAGAATCAGTTGAACGAAGAACTGGGTTTTAGTAGGCCACTGAAACCAACAATAAAAGAACAAAAATTTCAGAAAAATGACTGATCCTCGAGGACTAGTATAATCATGAACCTCTGAACATGCAAGAGCTTCAAGCAATTGTCTGGTCAAATGTGATGTGTGTGTTCTCGTCATGTGCAAAGAGTATTTGCATAGCATGATGGAGTGGGGTTGAGATATATACCCTTCCCCAGCTAGATGTGTGACTGAGATGTGGCAAAGCAAGGCAAGGCTGCTAGCACAGGGCATCACTGCTTTGATGCTATGATTGCACAGGCTAACTTGCTTGTGCTAAATTACATGATAAAAGCTCATCTGCACATTCACAATGTAGCACAGAAAAACAACGGAAGACTGGGGAGCCCAAAGCATATTCTGGCCCTGGCGTAACCTAGGAGCCATCAGCCTGTCAAATGTCCACCTGCATAAGTCCAGAGGAGGACAGGGGCATAGAGACAGGTGGAAACCCAAACTAAGGACTCAAAAGAAGGGACACCATGTACAGACCTGTCCAGGAGGGCCTCAGCCTTACTGTTCAGGCCTGAAACACATCAGTAAGAGCCAAAACCTTTGGATTCAGCAAGGTTACCCCCTGGGGGTGCAGGACACGTGATGAAATCACAGAATTACAGAATCACAGAATGTTAGAGATTGGAAGGGACCTCGAAAGATCATCTAGTCCAATCCCCCTGCCGAAGCAGGAACACCTAGAGCAGATTGCACAGGAACGCGTCCAGGCGAGTTTTGAATGTCTCCAGAGAAGGAGACTCCACAACCTCTCTGGGCAGCCTGTTCCAGTGCTCTGTCACCCTCACTGTGAAGAAATTTCTCCTCATTTTTAAGCGGAACCTCCTATGTTCCAGCTTGCACCCATTGCCCCTTGTCCTGTCACTGGACGTCACAGCGAAGAGCCTGGCTCCATCCTCCTGACACCCACCCTTTACATATTTATAAACACTAATTAGGTCACCCCTCAGTCTCCTCTTCTCTAAGCTGAAGAGACCCAGCTCCCTCAGCCTTTCCTCAGAAGGGAGATGCTCCACTCCCTTCATCATCTTGGTGGCTCTGCGCTGGACCCTCTCCAGCAGTTCCCTGTCCTTCTTGAACTGAGGGGCCCAGAACTGGACACAATACTCCAGATGCGGTCTCACCAGGGCAGAGTAGAGGGGGAGGAGAACCTCTCTCGACCTACTAACCACACCCCTTCTAATACACCCCAGGATGCCATTGGCCTTCTTGGCCACGAGGGCACAGTGCTGGCTGATGGTCATCCTGCTGTCCACCAGGACCCCCAGGGCCCTTTCCCCTACGCTGCTCTCCAACAGGTCAGTACCCAACTTGTACTGCTTCCTGGGGTTATTCCTGCCCAGATGCAAGACTCTACACTTGCCCTGGTTAAATTTCATTAAGTTTCTCCCTGCCCAACTCTCCAGCCTGTCTAGGTCAGGAGTGAAGAGAAAGAGGTGCAAACATTGAAGTTTGAGCCAGGCCAGTTGGTGAGTAGGTGAAGTATCCTGGGAACAAGGGTTGCCTCTAAGGGGCAAGAACTTGGGGAATCTGGCTGCAGGTGAGCAGGCCAGTGAATCCTGGCCAGCTGTGTATGTGCCTCTGTGTGTGTGTCTGTGTACAGATGGTTTGTACCTGCAGCTGGAGTGGGGCTTGTCCAGGTGCCAGCAGGTATGGAGACAAGGCCTCAGGGGTACCTACTGGGCAGTTTGAGTGTCTGTGCCCAGCTGATGGAGGAATTTGCACCATATACATGTACACATATGTGTACACATATGCATATTCTTGCTAGTGGACCTCCGTCCTGCTCTGTCAGGGAGGGGAACAGGGTGATGCTGTTGGTGCTGCTTGTGTTCATGGGAGTGCTCTGTGTGTCTGTCTGTGATTCTTGTGGCCAGCCACATATATATATATATATACACACACTCAGAGCACTCCCATGAACATACATATTTTTATGGAATACACTATATTTACTATATATATTTATAATATATATAGTAAGCATTTCTCTCAGGAATACGAATTTTCAGAGCCAGGTGTAATCCACACACTACTGCTGGGACCCAGAGCCCTCCAAGGTCTCCTATAGTCTCTACAAAGGCTAACCTCTGTGGGCTTTTTAGATGAACTATGTAGTAAGCCACGTGTACTGATAGCAGGGAAACACCCTAATCGAAAAGCTCTGGGGGAACAATGTATTATGTTTATTCCAGCAAGTTCAGGGAACATGTTGTACTTCTGATGTTCTAGTTTCAGAAAGAGCATACAATTAACTGGAATGAATCATCTGGTTAGGGGAAAAAACAACAACAACAAAAACCACTCCCAAATCAAATAAACAAAACTTCTACCAAAATTATTTTAATTTTTGAAAAGACTGTTTTGTTGACTATCAGGGTCTGCAGGGTAGTGATGTTACCAGGGTGGAGTCCAGGCTATCTATACTAAAAAGTTCTCAGTTTCTTTAGGTGTTTGGTGAGTTGGGGTGTCAGAGAAGCAGCTGTGAGTTTGGAACTGTGTACAAAAGCACACAGTGCCCATAGCTGAACTTTCTGCCTTTATTTGCAGATGGCTGCATTGAATGCCTGGCCTCTCTCTCAGAGGAGGAGGAGGGCTGGATTGCCAGTGTTTTCTGGAGATATTTTTCCTGCTGTCACTGAGGCAATGGTGGTTTCTTTCCCCTTCCTGTGCTGTGGGAAGGTCTGGCAGTGCTCTTTTTCCTCCTCAGCACTGTCTGGATGGTAAGGGGAAGCTCTGACATTCCCATCTTTCCAGGGAATGGGATCATGTCAGAAGCCCTCTCCCACTGTCACTGTCTGGGAGGAGCTCTGGCACTCCCCCCATTCAATCCATGTTTTCCGTGGGACAAGTCTGAGGTCTCTCTCGTACAACCAGATGGCTTCTATACTTCAGTAGGCATCGTATGTTACATTCTTTTCTCATGCCTTCCTTTATACCTCCTAAACCCTATTATTCCCAGCAAATCCAAAAGGTTATGGCCCTAAGGTATACATCTGTATCTTGAACCTTTCCCAGCTCTGCTCTCCCCCCCACTCACCCGGAGGATATGATGGAGATGGGGCTTGTACAGGACTAATCTACACAGAACTCTAAATGACTGCAATGCTCATTCCTAGTGGCCATCTGGAACCTGGCTCTGTACCAGCTACTCTGCACTTGGCACTCAGACCCTGAGTGCAGGAAGCCCAGGGAGAGAGGTGGCCTCAGGCCTCCCATCTGTTCCCCAGAATAACCCACTGTTAGCGGGAGGTAAGCCATCCAAAATACATAAAACTTCCAGCCAAAAACCCCAACTCTACTTTCTGATTGGGATGTTGGGAAAAAAAAAAAAAAAAAAAAAGAAAGATATAAGATATAAGATACAGAGACAGAAAAGTCCTAGAGTATCCCAGGCTTTGGAGTGCTTGTTTGAATAATAGACTACATGGCCATGATTGTTGGCATATTAGGAATATAAAATCATTAATCAGTAATAACATCAGTAATAACAGAAGAAAGTTCCTAACATTTGCCAGATCTTAGAAGAAGTGATGAGTATCTGGGAGAACACACAGCCCCAAGAACCAGAATTAACTCTGAGAAACAGCTCAGGATCATTCCTCCTTCCTTACTGATGAGGGAAGGCTGGGTATTTTCAAATTTTAAATTAATGTTACATATTTTATCATTCTGGCCTGAGGACAATAAAAGCTCAATGATTGTGGCTAATGAGAATTGTTACTTCTTGCCTTGATGAACCCCTTAATAATTATTGAAGCAACTAATGAAAACCAAGAAAAGCTATCAATACAGGAAATAATTATCAATATAGAAAGCTGAGATAGATTGACCTCTGATTGTAATGGATAAATTGTGCAGAAGCATTCCCTTCTAATAGAGGATTTAGAACTAGTGGGTGTCCTATCATCTCCACTTTTAATCAGAGTACATGACATGCATTCTGAAATTGAGATGTTTAATCTCAGTAATGGCACCAGCACCTGCTGACTGCAAGTGCTTATTGACATACAATAGAGAAGAGGAAAAGATGTCCGAGAAACATAGGAGTATTAAACATGGGTGAAGGAACAAAAGAAGAAGAAAAAATAGGGAAAAAATTCTTCCATCCTCAGGACCACAAACCAGCAAAGGAAAAGGACCTGGAGAGAAGTGAATGTAATAGCAAAAATAGAATATACCAACCCTTTACTCTTGCAACACACCAGGATACATTAATATTTGCCAGGGCTGACTGGGGTGCCAGTTATATTTTACATAATATTATATCTCCTTCCTAGTCTGAAATTAATCCAGAAATGCATTATGATTGCAAAATAATCAGATATTTGAAAAAATCAGAAGAATACCAATGACTCATCACTTACTTCTGACCCGTTTTATCTTTCTTGTGCAGAGTCTAAGAGTGCACACCTTGCCATGAAAGGGTACATGTTTAGCCTTCCCTTGAAGGAAGATAAATTGATGATGCAGAAGCTGTGTGACAGGTGTGACACTAACAAATATCTGGTTAATTTTCAGACAGCAGACTAGTCAAAATGAGCATTGCACAAAGCATCTCAGGTCTGCAGGGTTCTGATAGGAAGTAGGTCTACCTTAAGCAAAATAAATTCAGCTTCAACAGTGAACAAAACATATAGAAGACTCCACTACAAGTTTCAAAGGCCATAACATCATTTAGAAAACCATGTGCATTCCTTCCAGTTCTGGAAGGTTATAAAAGAATCAAAATGAATACAGTTCTTCCAGAGTGTAAAACTGAGATAACCTGTAATTTTTTATTTTATTCAGCATAATGAAAGAAAATATGACATATCTTTTTGAAAAAGTTTAGTTAAAAAAAAAAAAAAAAAAAAAAAAGAAGAAAAGAAAAAGGAGAAAGGCGGGAATACGGGAGAAAAAAAAGCTGATATTCTCTGCATGCTTATGACATTTATTCTTATGCAATTATCTGAGTGACAATCCACTGCTACTATACGGAAGAACTATATGCTTGCTTAATAGTGTCCACTCTTGGGAATGCCCTAGGTCTTTGTTTAACACAATGCAATAAGAACTGACATGTTATTGATACCGATATAATTCTGTGCTATGCCTAAGACGGGAGACAGGCATCACTGGGGTTCATCTATCAAAATTTACTTTCTTTCTAATCAACCATTACTATTTGTTCTTACCTTACCTACAGAAGTGCCTTCCTATCCAGAATCCTCTCCTGAGTATTTTATTGAATTACATTTCATTTTTAATGTAATATACAAATCGTATTCTTCATAGTCCATGAATTAGCTTTGGTGCCTTGTTTGTACTATGTTGTTTCAAATAACAGTATCAAGTGTCTCTGGTCAGAAAAAGATTCATTTCTACACTAAAATGCAAGTCCACAGGATAATGCCAAATTACATTAAATGAATACATTGTGGGTAAAAGGTCTTCAGGTCCAAATTGCAATTCTTTTGTAGTCCCTTTAGATGGACCAGAAACCCTTAGGGAATATTTAATTTGTATGAATCAGGTTGCAGATGTCCTTTGTTTTTGCATCTTTGGCACTATCTCTGCATTCTGCTTTGTTCCCAGCTGTCAAACACACCTTGAAACTACTTTGCAACCCCAGAAGCCCAATTGTGTACTTATTACATTAAAAAAAAAAAAAA
>VXAV01010113.1:0-36294 GCA_013399715.1 Alectura lathami | reverse complement strand
AAAAAAAAAGTTCTTTTCCTTTCTTTTTTTTTTTTTTTTTTTTAACTGTGGGGAATACACATGGAATACATATTTTTGGTAGAAATTTTGAATTTTTCAGCTAGCTTGTTCCAAAATAGTTGTGTTGTTTTTCCACTGTTCTTAAAGACATATGACCATCAAATCAACAGCACACTTTAACCAGACCATCATCATAGCAAAACAGTAACTCCAACATACCAATTGTTTGCAGAAGTTGCTTGGAAGAATATGCTGAGTTCTAGTCACTCAGAAATTCATAAATAAGAACAACATCAAGATATTGATAGCACATGAGAAAAAGCATGCTTTATGATATGAAAATTAGAATTTTTATGTCATATGAATAGTCAGTGTCCTACGGATCTAAAACAAACAATGACTTCCTTTACATTTGTTTTTGGTTTAGACAAGTGAATTCATTAATTTCACTGATGGAAGTATGTCTAATTCATTCTGCAAAACTATTCAGTTATTTCTGACATTTTCAAAAAAGTTCTAAAAAATATTCTGTCATCTTATTGTGGACTGAATTAACTGATTACAGTCAAGCTGCCTGGTTTTTGGATGAAAGCGCATCCTGGTATTTCAGGCCTCATAGATTCAAGCCAGAATTATAAACAGTTTAGGGCACATGAATGCAAGAAGCTGGAAGTCTTCATTCAGTTTATTCTTACTGATGGAAGGAAATAATGAAAAAAGAATATTTATTTGATATGTAGCAGTTAGAACTCAAGCCATAATAACTTTATCTGAGAAAACAATATAAGATTTACAAATTGTAGCCCTCATTAACAAAGTATTTAAAAATAGAATTTCCAGACCTCAGACTTTTATGCAAAATTAACTCTATTCTTCATGCCCAACATCTAATTTTTTTCCCATTAAATTCGATAACTATTGCCATACACAAATTGGTGATGTCTGCTTGGATACAGCACTGAGTCAATCAAGGTTTTCCGGTAAGTGTAGATAAAAGGCATGCTTTTAACCCTTCCTTTGCCAAGAAGGAGGTTACATTAAAAAAAAAAGAAAAAAAAAAGGAAAATCTGCAAATAATTGTGGGTTAGTAGAACAGGATTTCTAAAAGTCTTTGAATCTATATATATCAGACACCTGATATTCGCAGATGTTACAAAGGAGAACTTGAAGAATTTGACAGAAGAGCATACCCTTTTCTTTACAAATATTTGTAATAATGTTGTCAATTTTAAACACATCTATTTGTATCCTATTTTACAGTGGTTTGAATTCAGACTTATGTAAGGCAGTCGAAAACTTCGACTGTTCATAAAAATTAACATGTTGATGTCTCTCTACAACAACACTTGCATTATTACATAGGAATGCTGGAAAATTTGGCTTCTGATTTGCACATTAAAGCAAAGGACTTACTCAGACCTCCCTGTCTTTCAGTTTTGACACTACAGGTGGTTCTAATTATGTAAAGAACTAGGGAACAGACAAATGCATAAATAAAACAGATCTTCTGTAGGAGGACTGAGATATTTTGAAATCAGTATTTTAATGCAACATATGTGGTCTTTTTCCAAAATTCTTTTTGTTTAGGTTACAGCATTCCTACAAAGAGAAACTGGAGAAGTTAGAATTGTTAAACAGGATGAAGAGAGATATGACACCAACTTCAAGTCTGTCATAATGGATATGTAAATGTCTTCAATGATTTTGGCTGAATTACCTTCCTTAAATCAGAAATGGATGAAAAGATATGCAGAACAAAGGTCTGCTCAGAATTGTGAGCAAAACAGAGTAGACAAGGCATTGCTGTCCTGTCCATCTCCAAGGTTCACCCTTCTGCCAAGAATTTGTGTACAAAGAACAACAATTGTGACTAGCTGTATTCAAAGATCAGTATTGTTACATGCATTTAACTCATTCACATTTTTCTGTGAAGAATATCTGCTAATATAAATAATAAGATTCTGCGGATATGGTCATCTTACAATTAAAAATCCATATTGATTCACAAATTAGTAGAGGAAGTTACTTCTGTCTCTCAGTCAAGCAGTTAACTGGAAAATCAAATACAGTAGAAGGTCCCACATCTACTCAATTGGCATTTGTTTCTCTAAAGATATGAATCTATCTTTAGGTAGTACATCAAGACTATTTTTGAATAAGTTTGCAGTTCACATGTTTTGAAGGAAAGATTACGTCTGTCTGAATCTCTTGAAGGTCTGTAAAACGCTTAGTTATAAAAGCTAGCATTTTCCATCAAAAAACTATTGTGTCCCTGAGGAATAAACGTGAAGACAGAGAATATGCAAGGTGGAAATTCCTACCAAGGTGTACCAGGAATGCACCTACAGAACATCTGCTGCACACAGGGAGAGTGCAAAAGAGATTATATATTTTATTGGACCAAGTGACAGACCTAGGAGAACAGAAAAGCTTGCAGCCAAGTGTCCTTCTTCAAGTATTCAGAAAAAAACAGCCTAAAACCTTGTCTCTTTAGTCCAGCTGTATTATGTATAACAAGAAAAGTAGATTTTATTTGCATTGCATTGTAACTTGAGTAAGCAGTGATTTCAAAGTACCTGACTGACAAGAAATCCCTCATCTACTGGGGAGAGTAACCTAAATACTGGGATTCTGGTGCAGCTTAATAAAAGTGCTGAGCTCCTCAGAATATTTACCTTTGTATGCAAAAATTAAGAGAATACCCCAGAAATTTAGAAACTGTATTTGCAGAAATGTCTTCAAGTGATAAACAGAAATGTGTTTTTTCAGGGAACAAAGCTATGAACACCAACCAAAATCCTTCTGCTTCAATATGAACTTGTTTCTTACAAAAAGCAAGAGTTATGCCTCACAAAGTTATGGGGGATATAAAAATAACAGACCTTAAAAAGCTGTATGTGTGTTAGAAGTAACCCAGGTGAGAGCAAATACAGATCTGCTGACTGAGTGGGGAAGAATCAAGATGGCTTGACAAAGTGCAAGTGTTGAATACTGTACTTGATACCTTATTCAGTCTTTAGAATAAAGATTGATTTTCATGCATAACTCAAGTTTAACAACCGGAGAGAAATGCAAGCAACTGGAGAGAAATAGCTGAGAAGATATTAATGGATGCTCAGAAAATTTAGTCATATTAAAGCCAGCAGAGCCTGGTAAAATTTGCCATAATCATTCAGGAAACTGTTGAAGTAATCTCTATTATTGAATATTCTTGAGTACTTCTGGGGAGGTCCAAAGAATTTAGACAGGAAAGCTTAGAACAGCTTCAAAGCAAAACAATATAAATCAAACCAAACAGAAAGCATAAAAAGCAGATGCTAGGGAATTGTAGACTAGTAAGCCCATTTAATGACAGTTAATATTTTAAACCAAATCAGTTCCCTGGCTCTTTAGGTATAACAAGTTCATAAGACGTAGCCACCATAGATGTGTTACCTACACTGCAATGTCAGTGAAAAGAATCTCAACACAATCTAGTTGCCTTGATTGACAGGCTAACTAATCTGGCAGGTACAAGGGAGAAAATTAATGTAAAGTTAACATGAAAGAGGAATTTTCTATACAGCAGCAAAGGAAATATGTGGAAGAGAAACAGAGCTAAATTAAATTCTGCACTCAGGTGAGTTATGACTGATTCCCTGTCAAGCTATAGAGGCATACTTGAATGTGATCTGTCAATGCATTTCTTTCTGATGCTCTATTAATGACTTGGATGACAGAATAAGGAAGACACTGATCAAATCTGAAGACACCAAGCTGGAGGGAAGTACTTGCAAGCATTTCAGAGAGTAGGATCAGAGATTCTAAATGATCTTGATAGACTGATAAAGCAGTCTGGAATCAATGAGATTAAATTTAATATAGACATGTGCTGCCTTCTGGAAGAAGAGAGCAATGCATAAATACAAGCTTTGGAAAAACAGACTAGTTGATATTTCTGAAAAAAAAAAGAGTCTGAGGCTATAATGACCAAAACTTCAGTAGAGGTAATGCAGTGACAAGACAAATCTGACTCTTGGTGGAGTTAAGAGGTGTTATTCATCCTATTCAGCATTTGCAGGTCTGCTCTTTTTCTATGTGCTACACTCTAAGAAATGCACTGACAGATCAGGAATCACAGAATCACAGAATATCCAGAGTTGGAAGGGGCCCACCAAAATCACTGAGTTCAACTCCTGGCCCCACACAGCACCACCCAAACCCAAACCCTGTGTCAGAGCGGTGTCCAAACTCTCCTCGAACTGCAGCAGCTTGGGGCCACGTCCACTGCCCTGGGGAGCCTGTTCCATGCCCACCACCCTCTGGTGCAGAACCTTTTCCTAACACCCAGCCTGACCCTGCCCCTGGCACAGCTCCATGCTGTCCCCTCCGGTCCTACCACTGGTAATCAGAAAGAAGACTGTAGAGGAGTGAAACAAGATATATCAGAGGTTTAGGAAATGTGGTTTGTGAGCAAGTATTAAAGGATTATAGTTTGATCTCTGAAAGAGAAATGGTGGCAGAAGAAGCATCAGAGTAACACCACTCTACTGCTTAGAAAACACACACAAAGGAAAATAAATGATCAGCCTCAAGTAGAGACAGATCAAGAAAGCAATTAGTTTCAAATTTTCCTAAATTTTAAATGCAGTAAAGTTTGCTAAAAAGGCAAACTTTCTCAAACTGCAGATACAGACAATGAAACAGAGATTCATGGAAATTGTAGGACCTCTTCTCTGCTGACTTTTTAAAATCAGATAGGAAAACATATTTTTAAGAAAAACTGAGCACAGTCATTCCTTAACTCTAGTTTGAGACTACAGCAACAAATTATATAACACTGTAACTGCGACAAATGGTTCACTACTGGCTTAAAAAATCAATTACTTCACTATACTAAAAGCTGTGTGATAAAAGTTGCATAGCCCATGAAAAATTGTGAACACTGACAGTGGCTCATGGGGAATGTCTACCACAGGGATATGAACTAGATCCTATTCTGGGTTTCCCACAACCCCCATTGGCAGGGAGCATTTTGATTTCATGCTGCTGCTTTCTTAGTGATGTAGCTGAGAAGCTTGGCTTACTTATGGTTCAAAATATCCTTTTTCATGCCAAATCAGTTTGAAGCACTTCATACGAGAGCCACCCAGGCATACGTCAGCATTTCTCTTTGTACTTTGCAGATGTGGTATGTGCACTCTGTCCCAGAGAAAACTCCTTTACAGGCACTAGAGTGTCATCTTTGAAAATACGAAGAGCCTAAGAATCCCCAATACTGTCAAAGTCCCCATATTATATATTTTTTAACACATGATAAAGCCATGACATTTGAGATGAGTTAATAGTCCATACTTCAAGTATGGAATGATGCAGTAAGGTGTATGAAACAGCCCTGTGCCTTCAAATGCACACACATTGTCTTTATCTGTGGACAGCAGTCATAGGAAAATGTTACCTAGCTGGTTAAACACTGCATCTTGACATCTTCATCCTGAATGTCCACAATTTTATTTGTGACTTCTTCATGAAGCAGTGAGAAATTGTAAGTCCAAAACAAAATATAGCAAGGCTAGGATTTTGCGGTTCTTACTGCCTGCACATCTGCTCTAAGTCAGTTGCTTTGTCTCACTTTATAGTCAAAGCAAGGTCCTGGCAGAGAGCAGTTCATTTGACTTTATAACGACTGTAAAAATTTCATAGATTAATATGCCCTCCCAGGTTTTTATTTCTATTATTTTATTACAAATAGATCCATGATGACTGGCTTAGACTGACAGCTAATTTAAAGTTAGGAGAGATTGTTTTTGTTATAACTGAGTATCCTGTTGGGTCGTCTATATTTACACAGAACTGAAGGGTAAGACAAACGACAACTGATTAATATGCAATATATATGGAAAATAAACAGCCTTTTCATTGGTTGATAATTCTAGATATGAAGAGATAGACAAAATTAACTTCAGACTGGAAATACCAGAGATCAAAGCTAGAAAAATATGGCAATGTACTGAGTGATTAGCATGACAAAAATCTTTTGACAAGTTCTGAAACTCCCCCAAAGTGGGAATTTACTGAATATGAAGTACATATTAGGCAACTTCTTTATAATCTAGATAATGATAACTTTTCAAAATACTACATTTAATAGACAGGTCTTCTCAAGTGACCAAAATGTTTAAGACTGTCAAAAAAGACCTAACCAGGATCCCATTATATCAACATATTTAATTACAGAATATTGTAAAACAAAGATTTCAAAAATAAATAAGTCCATACATAAAGAACACATTTTACTTTCTTGATGACTTAAGCAGCAACGATCCCTATGCTTTATGCCTGTTGTTATAAGATATCTTCCAGAAGAAGCAGTTAGAAAAATGCTCACTCATGGCTTTCATAAAAGAAACGTGAATTCCTTTCACTGCTTCTCCTTGAACTGTGCATCACATGTTGAGGCTCGGCAGAACTTCCTCTGCAGATGGAAATGCTGCTGAAATCCACCTTCGCAAGGGTCAGCCAAAGCAATCACAAGCACTGAAGTTTGCTCACAAAAGTAGCTTTCTTCTTCTGACAATAAAAAGACTTTGTGTAATGCCTTCTCACAGAGAAGTTTAAGATGACCTTGGCATTTCAAATTAAATTGAAGGCATGGGTATTTGAACAACACTGTATTCACTCATATATAGCTGAAGAGATCTTGACAGAATTTTATTTGGTAAAATACCTGTTTCTTAAGTGTGAAACACTGTCTGTGACAGGTAGTATCTTTTACTAAGATGATTTATTTAATTGATACAGCTGGCTACTTTTCAGAGAGCAGATTACATTTTCAAAAGGTAAATGGAAAGTGTGAATGTCTTACAAAAGACTTAAACAAGGTAGTTAAGCTTTCTTTGATTAAAATTGTTGAATTACATGATTAATAAGTAACTAGATCTAGAGCGTTTTTACTGGATTACCACATAGAAGATCATATCCCATATCATTATTAAGTTCAAGTGACCTATAGATTTGATACACCTCCTAATGTGCCAGAACAGTAGCAGTTTCTGTCTTGCAGCAATTGCTTTGTTTTATTTTGCTCTGAGAACCATTTATGAATTTCTAAATGGCATGTATAGTTAATATTTAAATAAAAAACAGTAAAATTAATTATAATTACACATGCTTTCTATAAAATATTGGCAACACTCAGAAAGTCCTTGGTGAGGTACCATGTCCAACCTTTTTACCAGGTAAAAAAAAAAAAGATATTTGGGCAAGGCATTTTTCAATGCTTATCTCCATTCTGTGATTTTCTGTACTCTCCTGCCACACATTTTGCATTCCAACCCTTCCAAAGGCTTTATGGTCTCACCAGAAAATATCACTTCAAGAGAAAAAGAAAAAAAAAAATCAAACCTTTTGCAGCAAATATTTTTAATGTGTCTAGGAGTGTGTGGAATGTGCAAAGAGGACTTTTTAAAATGTGTTCTGCTTTTACATGCTATTATCAGAAGTGCAGAGCAACCACCTAATGCAACAGAGAAGATGGCAATTTATGCATTAAATGGCATTATTGAATATCATTTCATTCTATTGACACATCCTCATTACTCTCCATAAAATACAGTACTCTTCCCAGCCTGTGTAGAGAGCAGAGAACAAAGGAAGCTATGGTAACCTGAAGTCCAGATACCCAGGAATCCATCTAAAATTAATCTGCCATTCCCGTAAGAGCAATTTGTTCAAGTGCTGCTTGGCACCACTTACAGTACTTCTAAAAATGTGCCACTGAGACACCTGCATTAACAGTTTAAATATTAACCATCTCCTATTTACTTTTGTTGTCTCCTTTGTTATGGTGGAAAGAAAGTAGCATGTGGTCTGTGTGTACATGTGTGTGTTAAAGATCAAACTATACCTCAGTAAATTGAAAAAGCATTCAGCTTTGCAAAACAGGTGGAAGTGTGGCAGAGATTTGTAAAGGATGGGATTGGTTACCTTGGAAACCGGTTTGAATTCTTTCATCAAACAAGATGCTCACTGTTGACATATTTCTAACAGCTTTGACTGGATTTAAGGTGCAACTTTCTGCAAAGTTTATAAAAAAAGATCGGTATATCAAGACAGTGTTTGTGTACTGCTTAAATGCAATACTTTGTTTCCCCTTCACTCACAGAGTGAGAGAGATATTTGAGAAAAATACTGCAGAAATAATAATAATGTAGGAATCTGTGGTAACTGCCTTGACAAGAATTTGTATCCAAAGTATTTAAAGTACTTGTGAACACTTAAAAATATTTTGGCCAACATGTTATTTTCCTTACAATACCTACTTAAAGAATGTAATTAAACATCCTGTTACAGAACTTACAAACCTGAGATAAAGTTCAACCACATATTTAGCATTATTTTCTCTTCCACAGCCTCACTCAGAAAGGCTTGCTTTATTTTTCTGAGTGGACACTTTACATAAATTTTTGCATGAAGGCTGTTAAAACTGGTGCTCGTTTCTAATAAGGCCTTTAATGCAGTGCATTAGCAACAGAGATGCAACTGTGCCTAAATTGATCTACCTTTCTCATCATATCCTATCAAACTCCAGGGTACAAGGAAATGAAAACAGAAAGGATAACTAGTGTAGAGATACTGTATAGACAGCATGTGTACAGCAGCATGTGTCACTAATTCAGGGATCCCCCTGGGTAGTCTGGATGTCTAAGTAGGACAATGCATTATAGAATCACACAAAGACATGACATTATTCCCCAGAAGCAGTCAGTGTTGCCTGGTGCATTTGTCAACTGTCATCTGTTCTAAAACATTTTGGGGACGTTTAGTCTCTATTCCTTGGCATCCTGGAAAGCCAAAGTTGAGGAATGAGCAGAAAGAAAGGAAAGCCAACAATTCATCAACTGACATTCAGCTGAATCTGATGAAGGAAGAAAATAATTGAGGATTGTAAAAAAGCAATACTGTGCAAATAAAATTGGGTTGCATTCCTAATGTACAAGTTGTTCATATCATCATACCTAACTGATAATGTGACTTTTAAAGCCACTCTTAAGGTCACAGTATACAGCATGTTTTCTGAAGCCTGCCATTTTTTACTAATTTCCAGCAGAACAGATGGATTTGTTTGTGCTAGGGTATGTTTCTTGTGAGGAAATATATTAAAAGGTTAAATGTTTACAGCATTCCAAGTAAAAAGACTTATCTTAATATTGCTCACAAAAAAGTCCGAATTTTCTTTGAAATATCAGCTCTTGAGATCGTGATATTACACCTGACTGACCTTCCTGAGTAGTGTAAATGCTTCTGAACCTCAGTTTACTAGAGATCATATTAACTGTGTTGTGGACAGGAGGCTTACTGTCATTCTTACTAGTGAAATGAACTTAAATTGTGAGTGTTTAAGTTTTGGACTCTGGTTGGATGACGACTTAACAATTCAAGGAGTGGTGGCAAAAATTTGGAGTGCAGTACTCTTCCATCTCAGTAGGTAGCTAGTCCAGCACTGCTACTATTCTGGAATTAACAGAAACTGAACTCTTTTCAGAGAAAATATATAACCATGGTCCTGTTTGTGGCATTTTGAGTAATATGGCAAATATCTTTGCACATCCTTCCTGTTATGAGTGGCAGTGTATTAATTAATTTGCCTAAAATAAACCTGAAATATTTAGTAGCGTGACAGGTTGCTGAACAGCTTTCATTATAAATGCTATTTTTTTTTTCCAGGCTGAATTCATAACTCAAGAACAAAGAAGACTCACATCTTTCCTCATGTGAACTGTTGGATCTACAAAGCCACCAAGGTATATGCTTCACTCTTTGATTCTCCCAGTCCAAAATTATATATGGAATGCATTTTATAAAAAATACATCAAATTTTCCAAAGGGTATGAAAATGACCTTTGGAATATCCCACAGTATGACAGGATACATCACAGAAGCAATGACATGGTAAGAAACGTAGGTTCAGAAAATCTCAGGTAGAAAAGGGATTTAAATCCAACTGCGTACGTGAATTGCAAGTGCTCTGCGCACTAGCCTCTATGTTAAAAAAAGGATCCCTGCCAATGGAGTTGTCAGTTTGGGAAGATTGTCTACTTCCTTCTCTTTATTTCCATTATGATATTACAGGTTGTAACAAAACAAACTGGAGTCCTTTGCAAGCCACGCAGTCTCTGTCACTAGAAAGTCAATTCAGTTCTGCTCTTACCAGTTTCAGGAGAAAACAAGATATTTTCTTGACCCTGACTTTTCCCTCCAGTTCTCATTTGNAAAAAAAAAAAAAAAAAAAAAAAGAGAAGATTCTTGGACTGACTGAAATATTTTATTTTAGTTTGGCCCAGCCCAGTGATGTAGCCAGCCACAGGTCGATAGGATATGCTCCCCACTTGTACACAGAAACCTATCTTTCATCTTTAAAATGATAGACATGTATCAGCCAGACCAGATCAGGCTGAAAATGATTACCAGAGTGTTTATTTCTAGGTCCTTTTTCAGTGTGTAGTATGTTTAGTTTAGATAATTATAGACATTCTTACAATAGAGTTTAAAATTCAACACAAAAATCATTCATATTGACCAAATGTCAACAATAGACAACAATCTCCTTGCAGTTCATAGTGTCCCCAAAGTTCATTTGTCTGCTTTTCCTGTTATGTTGACATATGAGTATCAGTAGTATATTTTACATATGAGACCTCATTCTCATATCCTTCCATTATTCTAATTCCTTTGTCTAGTTGAATATTAACACCTTCCTTCCTACAACATCTGTCAAGTAAGTATCATCACAGATTGCATTTTTTCTAGCTAGAAATGTTTTGTGAGTTAATGCATTCACACTTGTGACTCCCTTCTTCCCTATGATTTTTTTTCTTTGTGGTCACACCTCAGTACAGATCAGGAAAATCAAAAACCGGTTTGAAATATACGCAGAAAAACTGATATTGGACAGGCTGTACATCCACCATCACTGAGGTTTAAGAGCTGAAATCCAACCCTTTCTACATTTTTTGTTTCTTTGAAAAATGGAAATCTAGTTGGGGATCTTCCAAGAACTGCTTCAGCAATCATTCACATTTGATAGCATCCAGCTCTCCTTCCTTCGCATACCTCATGGAAATATGAACTGTCTCAACCCACCCAATAATTGAACACAAACATTTATTTTCATCACCTTTCTGTAACTCACAGGGTGAACCCTGTTTCTCGAACTTCTTCTTTCAGGAAAGAATGTACGCATCCAAGGAGAAGATGTTCCTGTGTCCTTATGTGACGATGCTGGCCATACAAGCAGGGTACCTACATTTTTCCAGCCACCTCAATGCTTCTGCTTGGGTAGCACAGTTCACTGCTGTTTTAAGCTGAGTGTACTTTGAAAGTGCAGTCTAGCCCTTAATGCTCAGGAAATGATTTTGTGGAGAAAAGGCTGCCATTCTTGCCTTGAGCTTTGTGCTACGAATATACCGGATTAATATTGAAACCTATGTTTGGTCTTTTGCTATACTGTTCCCAAGATAAACTTTGCTATCAGACAAGTCAACTTCAGCAGTTTATTACATAAAATGAGACTGAAATGGAAGAGAGTTACTTCACAGATTTCCTGTCAATACATGTCCATGAGTGGACTCTGCTATGTGAAAAAAGAACCACTCCAAGAATTGTTCAAATATATTTTTCAAACCTCATTTAGCTTTGTGTACTGTTCTGAGACTACAGCACTCTCTCTCTTCCCAGTAAAGGCCTTTGCTCCCTTCCAGCTTCATCTCTTCCCATGAAGCCTTCCATCAGGAAAGCAAAATGTGTATAAATGACAATTTTGGAAAAGCAGTCTCACAATGCTTGAGAACACTAGGGGAAATGAAGATGTCAATTGGCTAGAGGGTATAGAAGATAGCTCAGCCACGGAGTAGTGAGAAATGATTTTTATATAGCTTCATTAGAGACCAGGGAGAGAAATCAACATGAGGAGAGGTAAGAATTAAATAAAGATCAATAACAATAATGCCAGATAATGACAAGCTTCCAGCAGCAGTTCCCAAAAAGTTCTACAGTGTGAGCCCCCCTGCTCCACTGCACTTGCACAACGAGAACTGGTGCTCAGGCTGTGGGGTGTCCTTGCTGCCTTGTTCTCAGTGCTCACTCAGCTCTCTCCGATGTGGGCATCTTCTGGCCCCCGCAAGTCTCTGTGATACCTCCCACAGCCCTGCAAACCCCACTGTGAGGACTGTGCCCCTCAGCAAGAGCTGCTGCCCTGCACTTACTGCAGAAGTTGGCCTGGCAAAAGCTCTGAGGGACTTCTAATCACCCTCCAGTCCTTCTCTTCTAGAAACGTATCTACTTACAAACATCTCTATCACTCTTGACAAATACTTTTGCTTCTCCTTGGCTGACCTTCACTTGAAGGATGTATTTCTTGTATTAGTTCCCACCTTTAAAAGCTTCCTTTCTGTCCACTCAGGATTTTGCCATTCTGTCCAAAAAGGAGCCGGAGCCTCAGATCATTTGCTATGTCTGTATGCCCTCCCTGTTTGCTGTGTGGGATAGTGCTTTGAGTCTGTTTAAGAGAGCTGCAGTATTGCCACCCCTTTTACAGTTTCCTTCTGCTTCTTGGGAAATTTCATATTCCGCTGTCAGGACATCTCTTGTTAGCACAATCAATTCTGACTGGGTTTTCCTAGTGTGTCTTCATTGGGAAAGACAGAAATATTTAAGTGCGGACCAGGAATGAAAACAAATTAAGGCTTATCTCAAAGCATTCAGTTTTGATATAGCTATAACAGATCCTGCAACATGCTCCCAGTTTCTTGAACACATGGGTCCTGGAAATTCTCTCTTCCTGTATGCCAAAAATTAAGACACTTAAACAACTATTCAGATTTGAAAACCTTAATTTAAATGTGAGGAAAAGATTAGCTTTTGTTTTCTAAGTAATACACTGGACCTAGAAGACTATTTCATTTTGATTGACAGTACATAAAGCACTTTGAAAGCCTCATATAAATCCAGACTTCCCCTCTAGCTGTAGTACCTGTGTTTTTATTTATATACCTAAGCTTTGGCTGCAGTAACTAACCCAGTGAAAAGTCTCCACAGAGACTGAAAAGTCATTTTAAACACCCATGGTTTTTCCAGTATATAAATCTCTCCTACCTGTTATTATATGAATTTACAGCTAGGGGCAACAACTGATGATCATTCATGGTACTTTCGCATTTTCTGTAATCTGCTCACATAAATACACATATTGACAACAAAAGTTCACAAAGATTATAAAACATGAAAATGCACTTGTATTTAAGACCAGCTACCAATATTTATTTTCTTTATCTATGAAGGAATTGTCTTTAAATTTGCTTAGAAATATAAATTCAGTTGCTGTGTTAGGCATTGAGCATTTGTGGTTTAAATACTCAGAAAAAAATGTACATTACAAGGTCTGTACTAAACAAAAAGAGAGTCTAAGATGGCTGATCTAAATTTGTGCATCTAAAAATACAATACAAAAGAGATATTGATCATTTCCCTCAACTTTTCCACTGCTTACACATATGCAATTTTAATCTATGCTTCATTTTGTTTTTATAGTTGCAGGTGCAGCTTTTTTGTGGTTGAGTTGTCAGTGGGTCTTAATGATGCGCTTGCTGATTCTCACCCAGCAGCCCAAAGTGAAAGGACTGATACTAAATATTGCATCAAAGGAAGGTTTACATCCTCATCCTTTCTGGCCAGCTCATATTTTGTTCTTTTCTCCCAGAGGCTGTAACATTCGCTTTTATTATCTCATTGTTTGTAATACAGCAGCTGTAATATGCAGACTCCTCTCACTGACGAGCAACAGAGACTGCTAGAGTCCCATTCTTTCTGCAGACTTGTTTTGGAATAGAATTTGCCTTTTTTTTGTTTTGTTTTGTTTTTCTTTATTTTTGCTTCCTTTAGTTCAGTTTGCCTCTGCACATGTCTAGCAAAGTGCAAACTTCAGTACAATTAATATGGATTTCATACAGAGTTTTGCCCACCAGCAACAAGATGGAAAGCAATAATCTCATATGGCAGATACTGGTTGTGTTTTTCGGGGTGTATCTGAAAGGCAGAGTTTAAAATGTGGATGTGAAGAGACTGGTCACATCAGGTAGATTTGACTCTTTGTCAAACTGGGCCAGAAAACAGAAAAATTTGCTTTTCCAAGGGAGTTGTTCCATATCAATTGCCTTTTAATTGACATAACACCTTTTCACTTGCTGTGAACAAAGCACTGTAAGCAGAGATTTATAGTGCATGTGACAGGAGGTAATTCAAGATAAAATGCATTGATTTATTCTTCCCCTTGGAGTATCTTGCTCCTGTGTGAACTCATGGCAGAGGATGGCTGCTGCTAGTAGAGGGGAGTGGAGAGTTTATGAAAGGCATCCCTGCTGTGAGCCATGGGCAGCTAACAACTATTCTCTTGATTTCATGTGTTAACTAAGTTTTAGCCACAATAGTGGCAAAAAAAAAAAAAAAAAAAAAAAAAAGGGAGAGAGGNAGAAAAAAAAAAAAAAAAAAAAAAAAAAGGGAAGGATGGAGTGAGGTCTCTGTGTTCCAGATAGCTAGAGCTGATCCGACATGCAGCACCACCTGCCTTCCTACATGTTCCTCAGCGTTTGAAGGAGTTATGCAGAGGCCTTCTGATTCCCTCCCCACAGCTCCGCTGGAACCATAGCAGTAATGTATAGATAAAATACCTGCCACGTGATGGCTGAGCTGCCACTGCGTGACCCTGTCTGCCCACCGCTTACATGGAACACCCACCCTGAAGTGCTAGGGCTATGTTTGCCATCCTGTCCACAGGGAGAACTGTGATTTGCAGGAATAATTGGTATTCAACATCTACACTGCATGAACTAAGCACTGCACAGTGATATCTAAGGTCACCTGGAGCAAATTAGCAAAGCACTGGGAACAGAGACCTGCTGGAGCATCTCAGCAAACTTGAATCTTTCTGTGCAGCACTGCATTGTAAGTCACCTACTGAGATGGTCGTCATTTTGTCACCAGCCAACACAGAGGAGGATTAAAGCAGGACACTGTCTCTCCTCTGGTCCCCCTGGGGAGTTTTATAAGCACTTTGTGACCTCCAAGGCTCACTGCTTTCACTGCCAGTTCCACATGCGTATCACATGATGCCTGGAGAAATCAGATGCTGTAGAAGTATTTTCTCCTCTGAAGCCTACCTACTAAACACACAAAACTTTAGTCAAATACAAGACAGGCTTTTCTGCCCTGCTTATCCTCCAGAAAGAGAAGCCCTGTAATGCCTCGCATACTGTGAGAAAGAAGAGTGAGCACTGGGTAGAAGTAGAATGTCTGTAATTGAGATAAAGAAGGTATTTTCCCTTCTTTTTCCTTCTTTTACAATAATTTTCTCTTCCTCAACCTAAAATTCAAAAACATTTATTTGTCTTTAACATATGTATGATAACAATAGATTTTCTAACACAAACTCCTCCCTGAGGCTATAGTTTGGATTTTTTTTTTTTTTTGCAACCATCAGACAGAGCTAGGTGGTAGTGGTTTTAAAGGTGTGCTAGATTTGCAACAGACACAAAACCTATCCAGAACATATCTGTGTCCTGAGCTTCCTTAGAAGTTTAAACATACAGTTCTTCAAGTACCCTGTAATGTGCTCTGGCAGCCAGCTGGAATCTATCAATGTAATAGCTTTATGGCCTGTTTTAAGTCACTATCATTGAAGCTGAATTTTCCAAAAATTGTATTTCATTGTTCATGCCTTGATGTTCTTTGTGTGGATTTGGCAGTGGCTCAAATAAGAAATGGGACTGACAAAACTTGACTTTTTTTTTTCTTTTTAATTGAAAATATTCATTATGAAGCATTCATTATGGATGTTTTTGCTTAATGGTCAGAGTCTGGCAATATTCTGATGATAGACACCCTAAAGGTTGCTTCATTTACAGGCCAGACCTTAACAGCACAAATTTATGCTTCAGAGATAACTACTACTGGGTTACACTGCTGTTACTTTGCAGTCTGAGTCT
This sequence comes from Alectura lathami, assembly GCA_013399715.1. Lineage (NCBI taxonomy): Eukaryota > Metazoa > Chordata > Aves > Galliformes > Megapodiidae > Alectura > Alectura lathami. The sequence continues at coordinate 20,278 of VXAV01010113.1, read as the reverse complement.
TGACATAACAACACTGCTGGCACTTGTCCTGCTTGATTCGAGGGCTGAGTTCCAAGACAACTTGTTATACTTACCAGTGTGAGCTTGTACCTCACATAACTATCATCCTTTCGAAACCGCCAATACCTGACACTTTTTTTAAACAAGCTGTGTTGAAATTAGACAGAAAGAAGAAACCAAACGCAGAGGAGCTAGCAGGAGAAGCAACCCAAGGGGTGGCAGAGGTGAGGAAGCTAACAAGGAAGATGGTACTCTCTTAAACTTCCTTCACAATACCCACAAAGCTATTCACTGGTTTGCTGCTGGCTTATACTTTGTTGTTTTTGTTGACCTTTTAGAGCAAATAACCTCCACGTTGCATGGATGAATATAGCCTTTGGTGCTATTGGTATAACTCCAGCCCACAAGAGATAACCGCAAATCTGATATCACCAACTGGAAAGGCTTTTTCAGATTTGAGTTTGGTGCAGGGGCCCTGATATGCCCTCAAAGCTGCAAATAACTGATTTAGACTACTGGAGTATGGAGAAAAGTAAATCTTCTGTAACTTGAGCTGAGAGTGGGAACAGTTTAGGGATATAACTGAGTCACTGATAAGACTCATATGTTGTTGGCTGGCAGCAGAGCTTTCATTTGGGAATGCTGAGCGACAGCGTAACTTTGTCAACATGCCCAGCTAGAGGGAGATAAAAAGAATGTATTAGTTACTGTTCAGCCAATAAAAGCTATCACTGCTGCAAGACTTTATGACATTATTGCTAACAATATGAAATATTGCGAGTTGATGATAACATGCCAGTTTTTGTTTAATTTGCTGCTGGCTGTGACTCTATAAATTAAAGACTAGGCTGAACACTGGAAACAGCATTTCACAAATTTTCCTCTGCATATGGCTGTATTACCACTCTTGTTTATCTTCCTAATAAACTCTGTCCTCTCAGAGGCATTTTCCACTTTAACTTTTTGAAAATGAGAACTGTATTATCTAGTCCAGGAAAAGACCAAACAGCATATCTCAATAAGAGTATCATACGCTAGTTTAAATAATGAATATCAGCTAAACACAGCAGCATTGAGTTGTTAATCTGATCTTCTGGTTTGCCTTCATCTACACCAGTGTAAGTCCTAGTGCCATAACTGAAGAAATGCAGGATCTGAAGCAGAAAGCACCTCCTTTATTTAACAACTGTTCTCTGAATAGCTGAGTATCCATACTGCCCCATCAACAACGCAACGAAACTCCACTGTGAAATTTCTGGTCCAACAAAGCAAGTTTATTTTCAGACTGTCACATCTGCACTGTTATTATTAATTATTGATGTTCAGTTCAGTTACCAGCTGAGAAATATTAGTCTACACAACAGGTATGTTCTGCTTCTTGCTCTTCATAAAGAGCAATGGGCAGGAACTAACAAACTAGAGGGCAATTCTGCCACATTCTAGGTGCTCCTGGGAATTAAAACTGAAGTATGTTATGGCAGACCTCTCTTCTTGCCAGATGTGAAAATTAGCCAGGCATGATTTGTCACATTTTCTCAGATAAAATATTTCAGTGTTTCAAATCCACCAGGACTCACATGTGTTTCTATGCAAGGAAAAAATGGCCCAGGGAAGGAGCAACGAAGATGTCCTTATTACTGCCTGGCTCTAACATGAAGAGATGAAACTCATCCCTCAAATTGCAGCCTTTATCTGTAGGTGTGAGGGCTGCAGAGGCACAGCCACAGTGATGGCCTATCTACCAGTATGCAGCTGGTGCTCACAGACCAGCTGCAGTCCACTGTCTTCCCCTCTGTCCTCCTGGCCCTGCAATGAGTCATGTCTGGTTATGGCCAACAGCAGTCCTATCAACTGCCACGTGAGCCAGTAATGAAATTCTAACAGGCAAACATTTAAGCCACTCACTAAGCCAGTGAGATCCAGTGGAACTCAAGGGTGACTTTGTCCTGCTGGTGAATTCCTGAAGCATATCACTGAGATTAGCTTCACTGGGGAGCTCAGCCACCAGTTAATCAGTAGGATTGGGGGTGAGTGATTGCTGTCACCATTTCAAGACCATGCTGCCCCATCTCAGGTTTGAGAGAGGGAGCAGCCTGAGAGAATTCTGTCCAGACAATATTTGCTCCCTTTTCTTATTAGTCTCCCCACTATCCACACTAATGCAGAGCTGAGCAAACACCCCAATGCTGGCTACCACTCTAATTTCTGACAAGAAAATCATGCATCTGTAGTGAAGTAGGTTCAGGTGGGTGTAGGACTTGCAGAAGTGATTTGTCCCACGGAAAAATAAAGAGAGAACCCAACAGGACCAAGAAGCAAGTATGGATAATGTCAGTCCCACAAGTATTTTTTCTCTATGGTTAAAGAACATAAAAATAGAAAAGAATGAAAAATGTCATAAAAACTTTATAGCTGTCTTTTTTGGTTAATTGCTACAATGCAGGAATAATTTCTTTTGACAGTATTGAAAACATTTGATGATGATGTTTGAACTTTTAAATCAAAGATTTACTATTTTCAAGACAAAAAGTTGGATAAGGATTTGCATATATTTCCATGTGTAATATGCATATTTAAATTCAGAATTTAGCAGAAAGAAAATAACCAGAAAATTATCTTCATCAAAGTAATGTTGTCCAGACTACTGTGTTGCTTAAGCCTAACATCAGATACGTTATCAGAAAGAGCCTTAGAAAAAAATGGGCATATGTTCTTTTTCATCAGAGTTGTTTTCCAGGCAAAGCTAAAGCCTTGCATTTGGAAAAGTCAGTGCCAAGAGAGGATAATACTTTTTGAGACATAATTACTTTTTTACATACCCAAAATTTTAAGGAAGAAATAAAGATTTTTGACATTTAAAATTTTTTGTTCATCCACCATGAGTGTTAACGACAATCTGCTGAAAATCATAGAAAACTGAAATTAAAAATGGAAAACAATCCATTTGCAAAATTTTCTCTCATTGTAGATTCCTTTTATTTTAGAAAGAAACAGTTGCTGCTCCTCATATCCCTAGGGATATGCCCCACTCTTTATTTTGGAATGTGGTGTAACTCTTTTTCATGAGGTACTGGCAGAAGCACTGTGGCAGACTTTGGAGTGGGTCTGTCAAACTGGAAAGTATTTAAGCTGGCACCAGTTTAACGTATATGACCCAAATTATACTTAATGGCAGGCTTTTGGAGGAAGACACCATCTCACAGAACTAAGTTTTCCATATGCAATGTACAACACCTGAAATTCAGTAACAAATCTTGCACAGAAAACTGCTGAACAAGCTGAGTTGAATAAAGCGTTGTGTTAAAATATTTTAAGGTGCATTTATTCCACCAAGGATTAGATTTTTTATAAATGTCTTGAGCATATTTAGAGAAAAGAAATTGTTTTAGAAGCATATCTAATTTTTCACTGTACTTAATTCTTCTTACAGAAATAAGTGAAAAGGAAAAGTAAAATAAAGTATACAATTTACGAAGAACAAAGAATTTTAGTGTAATTTTGTGCATAACAAAGTCCACTTCTAAGGGCGAATGTCCAAAGAGAAAACTGGAAATTTCATGTCTTTCTCTTTCCTATATTTGTCTGTAAAGAATATGAGTCCTCTTAATGTGCACCCATCACGCAGATGGAAGACAAATGAAAAAATACACCAAACTGATTCCTTTGAAATATTAATCCTTATTATTATTATATTATTATTATAACCTGATATCATTTATGCAATATTAGTGTCTGTCCACCAATGCACAACTTCTTGCATCTACTTGGCTGAAAACTAAATACATCCAAAGACCAGGGAATCTTTGTCCAGCCCCAGGTTAATGTACATACCATCAGAGTGCTCCATCACAACACTTTTCCATCTCACTGTAAGCTGCATTGCTGTGTGGTGTATGGCAGACCCTCAGCTTGCACATGGATCGCTGGTGGACCTGGTGCAGCTCTTGCTGGATGAAGCCCCACAGGACAGAGCTCCAAGGACACACACAGGCGAGGCACTCACGGCTTGCATCAGTGCTCTGCCCAGCAGGACAACGCAAATTGTGCTGTCAGGTAGCATGGTTTGGCAAAGAGGGATGGAGGTTAATTTAGCCTGGAAGCGCTTTCCTGGGTTGTTCCCCTGGTATAGAGCAAATAATGAATTTTTCTTAAATGATATAGAGCTAAGTTCAATACTGAGAAGTAAAAGAAAAATAGCCTGCCTGTAGATGGAGCATGCAACTGAATATTAGACTGAAAGCTGAGAGGTAAAAGCAGAAAGAACATATGCCCTTTAGAAGTACACATAGCAATACTGACATTAACTTAATGGGCTTAATTTGCTTTGAGGACTTTTACATTCATCCATTAAAATGCTAATATATTTTCCGATTTTATTTTTGCTCTTAATGACAGTTCAAAAAATGTCATCATGTTTCTTATTACGAGAGACATGTAACAGGACACAGAAAAAAAAAATTCTAGTGCAACATAGCTATACCTACTAACTTGTAGTTCACTCAGGGTGCTAAAAGGAAAGAATCATAGAATCATAGAATGGCTTGGTTGGAAGGGACCTCAGAGATCATCTAGTTCCAACCCCCCTGCCGTGGACAGGGCTGCCAGCCACTAGCTCACTAGATCAAACTGCCCAGGAACCCATCCGGCCTGGCCTTGAACACAGCCAGGGATGGGGCAGCCACAGCTTCTCTGGGCAGCCTGTTCCAGCGCCTCACCACTCTCTCAGGGAAGAATTGCTTCCTGATGTCCAACCTAAACCTCCCCTCTTTCAGTTTTAGCCCATTCCCCCTTGTCCTAACATTATCCACCCGGGCAAGAAGTCGGTCCCCCTCCTGCCTGTAAGCTCCTTTTGAGTATTGGAAGGCCGCAAGGAGGTCTCCCCGGAGCCTTCACTTTTCCAAGCTGAGCAGTCCCAACTCCCTCAACCTTTCCTCATAGGAGAGGTGCTCCAGCCCTCTGATCATTTTGGTGGCCCTCCTCTGGACCCGCTCCAACAGCTCCACATCCCCTCTGTACTGGGGGCCCCAGGCCTGGACACAGTACTCCAGGTGAGGCCTTCCAAGGGCAGAGTAGAGGGGGACGATCACCTCCCTCTCCCTGCTGGCCACCCCTCTCTTGATGCAGCCCAGGATGCCATTGGCCTTCCTGGCTGCAAGAGCGCACTGCCGGCTCATGGCCAGCTTTTCATCAATCACAACGCCCAAGCCCTTCTGCGCAGGGCTGCTCTCAAGGAGTTCTTCTCCCAGTCTGTACACACACCTGGGATTGCCCTGACCCAAGTGCAACACCTTGCACTTGGCCTTGTTGAACCTCATCAGGTTCTCGTGGGCCCACTTTTCCAGCCTGCCCAGGTCCCTCTGGATGCCATCCCTTCCTTCAGGGCTATCAACTGCACCACTCAGCTTGGTGTCATCAGCAAACTTGCTGAGGGTGCACTCGATCCCACAGTCTAAGTCGTTGATAAAGATGTTGAAGAGCACCGGTCCCAAGACGGACCCCTGGGGGACACCGCTCATGACCGGCCTCCACCTGGACGTAGAGCCATTGACTACAACCCTTTGGCTGCGACCATCCACACAGTTCTTTATCCAACAAACAGTCCACCCATCAAATCCATATCTCTCCCATTTAGAGATAAGGATATGGTGCGGGACTGTGTCAAAGGCCTTGCACAAGTCCAGGCAGACGACATCCGTCGCCCTCCCTTGGTCCACCGATGTCGTCACTCCATCACTGAAGGCCACCAGATTGGTCAGGCACGACCTGCCCTTGGTGAAGCCGTGCTGGCTGTCTCAGATCACCTCCTCGTCTCGCATGTGCCTTAGCATCTGCTCCAGGAGGATCCGCTCCACAATCTTTCCAGGCACAGACGTGAGGCTCACCGGCATGTAGTTCCCCGTGTCTTCCTTTCTCCCTTTCTTAAAATCTTTACTTAAGTTAAAGTTTTTGTTGTTACTGCCCTTTGTAACTGTCAAGTTTTTTGATTTTACTCAGGGAAGGTAAGATACGAATGCTTCCTGAAGTCTCTGCAGCATGTCTGAAATTCATTAGCTTTTCAAGTCATTCAGCCAAGCTCTAAGGCAAAACTCTTTCTCTGTCTTACAGGGTGGTGGACAAATACTTGCCTGTGGTACTGTTGCATGTATTGGTGCTAATAGGTTTAGATAAAAATACAGGCATCGTATTTTTTGTATGTATACTGTTAATGGTCAAATTAGGCATTGCATTTCTCATAGCTGAACAAATTCATGCTGACCTAGGCATGCCATATTTGGAAGTATGACAATCCATCTGTTGTTATAAATGAGAGATGTCAGCCAGATGTCAGACTGAAAAAATGCTTTTTCAATACATTGCAACTTTGAATAGACTGCTTTTAAAGAATGATCCCAACACACATTTTAAACTGAACTTCTTTTATCCAGATCTAAAAGGTACCTGCAGATTCATTGTCCTGATTGCAATGCAGTTTCTAGATGAAGCCTTGAAGCTGATGGACTTTGAGCTTGAATTTGGCCCATTGTGCACATCTGTGAAATGGCATCACTGCCACCAGAGCCACTTTCATCACAGAGGAAAGCATTTTAAGTCCCTGAGAGGCTTAAAAGCTGCTGCTCCCTCTCCGCTCCTGTATCTTTCACAAATGCACAGACACGCGCACAGTCACATCTGGTCTTTTTATCTTCCCTCCCATTCAGAAGCAAGCTGTAGTTTTGTGGCTGCTATCAAACTGGAGCAAGGGCTAATGAAAATCAGTTATCAGCTCTGAGACAGGAGAAATAAAACACAGAGGAGGAACAGCAAGGCAGCAACTGGGCTCACAGAATTAAAAATGAAAATAAAAGCAAATCTATGTCTCATTCTGACAAGTGAGGCAGGGCTGCCTGTCTGTCATTCCTTTCATCATGCAAATGACTGCTCAGTAGCTCTAGGCACATAATCATGCAACCCCCTGTCCACCAAATCTCTACAGTAGCTGCCAACTTGCCAACTGTTTGTACAACCTCTAGGTAAAAGTTCTGAAAAATAATATTTCACAAACCTAAAAGATCCATAGCTTTAAATGTGTTCTTGTTTCATTTTACAATGTTTTTTTGTTTCAACTGATATGAAGCCTAGTTATTTTTTACCAGGAGAGGAAGAGCGCCAACAACACTAGATCTAGGAGGCTGGAAAACAAACAGGTGGGGAAATTAATAATAAGTACTCGTATTTACAGTTTGTATAAAGAAATCTTTGTATCACAGGAAGATGGATAATACAGGGCACGCCATCTGGTTTGTGCGGAGATGGGGCAATGAGATTTGCGGATTACAGCTGGCCCCCCAGGGCCATTATTACCCAGTTAACCCAGCGCATGAATGGAATCAGCCCATGAACAAAGGGCAGCAGAGCCAAACAAAAAAAAATCTTCAGCTGGCACGCCCAGCAAACTGTCTGGCACAATTGCAGGCTCAGTGGTTGAGGGTGGGTATACTCCTTTATCACTTGGTATGCTAAACCTTCACAGCAGCATCTTCAAATAACACTTTTAGCTGCCTCAGATTAAGTAGGAGATTCTGTCTCATGCTGTTGAATAGAGCAGTACTTGCAATCTCATAAGAGCAAGCCCTCAGTATGACACCTCCAGCTTGTACAAAAGTGGAAGAATATCTTCTTGTCATAACAAGTTACAGTGAGCAAACCCATCTCCTTGCTTCAAGTAGAAACTCTGCTCAGATGAATTCATTTGTCCAAAAGCTAGTTGTCTGGTCTGTACTAGTAGTGTAAGCTTATTGATTCTCTAGTGAATAGAGATGGACCCTCCATAAAAGCAGTTCAGTGTGGAGTTGTACTGACAGCAATGAGAAGGCGGGACACACTCTGGAAAAGTCTCCTTTTCTCTTGGATGACTGACTACATCCCAAATGTTCAAACTAGACATGTTAGGCAAGCCAGGATCCTGTTTCTTGTAGAGAGGAATCAAGTTAAGGTTCCTATTGCTATTTTCTGAGTGCTGAATGTCCATACTGGGCATACACAGACCAAGAACACTTCCAGAAGAGGAGGTGGAAACTGCTTCATGGTTTTGGTGGCACTTTCTGCCACAATAATAAGTAGAAGAGTGTGAAAGAAAGTTTTTTATTGGACAGTCTGTGGCTGGAACATTCCCATTAGAAACAGGCATTACAGCATTGCTGCCTTTTACTTCAAGTGTAAAACGTGTTTGTGACCTTGCCTGTCATGAAAAAAAGTACACTGTGGTGCATGTCTTAAAATAACAACAAAAAAAAAAGCTAATGAAATGTACTGAACAAATCACATAAACTCTGAACAAATCCTCTCTCAAACACAATTTTCCCATGGGGACAGAATGCAAGAGAGTACATAGCGCACACATGACAAATGCTATTCATATCACCCAGAACACTGCTAGGAGGCTCTCAGATATGAAAATACCTCTTAAAGAATAAGACAGCTGAGATTAACTCCCACGTTCCTTTAGGGTCAGCTTTACTTTAAAAAGCCTTAAATTTTTTGGATCCTGGTTGATCCATATCTAGTTAAAATGATACACCGTTATGGATACACATTGACATTCACAAAATACATGGTAATATAACCAGCCATTTTAGGTTTTTTTTTTTTTTTAATACTTTTTTTTTTTACAGTTGAGTCACACAAATGAGACCATGAGGTCTAACCAGCTAAGGTTAAAAGTAACATGAAAAAATTAAGTCAAAAGACAACGCCACACATAGCATCCCATCTATTTCCACAAACTATGGAAATGCTCTCTGGTAAGTCAACAGTCACTCTCCATACTAGCATGTTGCTTGTTTTAGTGGAATAACCTGCATTAACTGATATCACAGAAAACACTATAGTTACTATGAACCACATATAGCAAATTTTAAAGTATTAATTACCTTTCTACAAAATCAAAAATCCTGCCTTTGGGCGTAGGCACTTTATTTGGAAATAAGTTTTCAAAAATAATTTACACTGTCGCAACTTGTAAGTGATATGAAACAATGCCTGTGATAGCTAATATGAATTTCAAGTTTTACTTACCAGTCCTGAACAGCATTGAAGGATTCCTCATTTGTGATGTCATACATTAAAATGAAGCCCATTGCACCTCGATAGTAAGCCGTGGTAATGGTTCTGTATCTCTCCTGACCTGCTGTGTCCTGAAATAGTAACAAAAACACTTTTCACATTTTGCAGATAAATAAACAAATGTTTGTTTGTTTTTTTTCTAAGCAGGAAGAAAACTAGCAGTGTTCATTGTACAACTCTGCAATCCTACTCATAAAATTAATCAAAATGAGAGAAAATTGAGAGCAGGAAAAAGGAGAATTCCTCTTTGGATCATAATATGAAGAACATGTCCATTCTGCATCAAGATGAGTGGAGAAAAGCAGAAAGGCAAGGCCCTGTCTCTGGTCCTATAGCAGAAGTCATTCATTGCTTCATAGAATGGCTTGGGTTGGAAGGGACCTCAAAGATCATCTAGTTCATATTACGCAACACTCTGTATTTTGGGGGAGTATCGTATCTCCTGCTCCTGCCTTGTAGTTTTCCATTTTGACAGAGGGGACATAAAGTCTCATATTCTGGAGAAAAAGTTGGGACAAATCAGTTACCTTAAGGTCTTCACCACAAGATCAGTATGGTTCCTGAAGTCTGGGGATGTCCTAAAAGCTAGGGGGGGCTAAAGGCAATGTTTAATCATTTTGTTCTTATGATTTTAAACCACTGGATTTCATGCAACTTTAGCACAAATGCAGAATTGTGCTGACAAAATAAAAGCGGAGACTCTGTGCTCCTAAAATAAGAATGACATTTGACAAAATAAAGTTTGCTAGAAGTCCCTTACTGCAAACCAGTTTTCTACCTCATTCTCTGTATCTCTGTAAAGTAAGGAATGAAAGTTTTCCTTTTTTTCTACTCCTTGCTTTACTTATTTCCATTTAAAAATCTTCAGGTCAGGGACTATTTGTTACTACATTTACATGCAGTGTCTATCATAGCCACCCATGTCCGTACTGAGATCTTGAGACAAAAGTGGTAACTAAATTACAGGAATAGCATAACTATATCCACCATACCTGTTTAATATTTATAAACATTAAAAGCTCTAGATGAACCATACGTAACGTTTCAGTGCAGTCCCATAACTGTCTAAAAGACCAATGGATATCTTCAGTTTTAACAGACTTTGAATCATAATTTCATTATATCAGATTTTTTGTGTAGATAAGAACTAGTTTACTTCACAGTATAAACAAATTGATTTAATATGTCTTAGAAGAGAAAAATAACATGGCAAACAATGCTTTAGTTGGATTGTTTTCTGAAATGGTTTCTGTGTTAGTTGTACTGTCTTATGAGCAAAACAAAAATAGATTAAAAAGGCCTTCTTCTTTACAGATATGTAATTTATCTTGTAAGCTAATAAAGTAAAAAGGAGATTCTTCATACATCAGAAACCACTTAAATAATAAGAAACGTAACCAAGACAGTTGCTGAAACCAAACAAGGTCATAGCTAAAATACATGGATTTTTAGCTCATTCTGGATTATGGTTACTACTGCCTTGATATATTTTCAGTGTTCCAAGACTGAAAGCCATAGAGACATTGGACCCTGATAAGTCTAAAGGGAGATTAGGCTCCGTCTTTCTGTCTGGGAAAGGCCAGATAGACCTAAACTTCTTCAGCATATACTGTGAGCTGGCCACAACTTTTCCAGCTGTGGTCAGGAGGCTAAATAGCTGTATTAACAGATCTGCTCCCAAAATTTTGTTGGCATTATTGAATATTAAGATATTAAGACTTTTGTACTAAGCCTATGGATATTCTAATACTCAGAGATCAGTTCTTTCTCAGTAGGTCACGCTCTGTAAATAAGAGGAAAATACCATTGAAATATAAAACTACTATCAGCAGAAGAAATACCACCTTTCATTATCTAAAATCCATCTCTTTGTATTTCCTTTAAGGAGCAATTTTTATCCTCAGATGTTTTGCTGGCTTCATTTATTTGATTTGATACTAGGGAAAAGAGCTGTGAGGGACAGAAGGAAAGCATGGCCTGTAGAAAGCATACAGCCTTACTGTACAGAACAGATGCCATTTCCAAACAAGTTTTGTCAGTGTCTATCTGCTTGCTTGTCAGTCAGAGACATGTTTGGTTGGAAATATGACGGCATGACATGCAGAAGCCCACTGTTACTGAAGCAAATCTTATTTTGCTGTGGGTGATTTACACTGAAGTCTGTCTGCAGATGAGAGTGAACAGACCTCACAATTAAACCAAAAGTAAGTAAGGCTCTATACCCCAGGACACCAATCACTTCTTACGCAGTCTTAAAGGAAGTCAGTGTTGACCTAGGTATTCTAATTACAGAGAATAAAAATGAGTTTAAAGGAAGGTAAATCAATATAAAATTTCTTAAATAATTTTGTACAAATAGAAACGTCGACAAACGAGAATCCAAACAAAGACTGACTGGACCAAGGCATTGGGTTTGACTTGGTGAAGGAAGGAAGCAGGTATTTAAGGCACATGGAAGACAGGGAGGTGATGTGAGACAATCAGCATGGCTTCACCAAGGGCAAGTCCTGCATGACCAACCTAGTGGCCTTCTACAATGGTGTAACAACATTTGTGGATGAGGGAAGAGACACCAATGTCATCTATCTGGACTTCAGGAAGGCCTTTGACATGGTCCCCCATGACATCCTTCTCTCTAAACTGGCAAGATAGCGATGTGATGAGCGGGCTCTTCAATGGATGAGGAACAAGTTGCTAGATCACATCCAGAGAGTGGTGGTCGATGGCTCAATGTCCGGATGGAGATCAGTGATGAGTGGTGCCCCTCAGGGTTCCATACTGGGGCTAATACCCTTTAATATCTTCATCAATTACATCAACAGTGGGATCGAGTGCACCCTCAGCAAGCTTGTGGATGACACCAAGCTGTGTGGTGCGGATGACACGCCCAAGGGATGGGATGCCATCCACAGAGACCTTGACAGGCTGGAGCACTGGGCCAGGAGAACTTCATGAGCTTCAAAAAAGTGAAATGCCAAGTCTTGTACCTGGGTTGCGGCAACCCCTGCTACCAACACAAGCTGGGGGATGAAAGGGATTTGAGTGTACGGGTGGATGACAAGCTGGACATGAGCCAACAGTGTGGCCTCACAGTTCAGAAAGCCAACTGTATCCTGGGCTGCATTCAAAGCAGCGTGGCCAGCAGGGCAAGGGAGGTGATCCTGCCCCTCTGCTCTGTGCTGGTGAGACCCCACCTGGAGTGCTGCGTCCACATGTGGAGTCCTCAGCACAGGAGGGACATGGACCTGTTGGACTGCATCCAAGAGGAGGGCCACAAAAATGATCTGAGAGGTGGAACACCTCCCCTGAGAGGACAGGCTGAGAGAGTTGGGGCTGCTCAGCCTGGAGAAGAGAAGGCTCCAGGGAGACCTGATAGCGGCCTTTCAGTATCTAAAGGGGGGCTGCAAGAAAGAAGGGGACAGACTCTTCTGCAGGGTCTGCTATGATAGGCTTAGGAAAAAGGGTTTCAAATTGGGAGAGGGGAGATTTAGACTTGGTATATGGAACAAGTTTTTTATAATAAGTGTGATGAAGCGCTGGCACAGGTTGCCCAAACTGGTGATGGATGCGTCATCCCTGGAGACCTTCAAGGTTAGGCTGGACAGGGCTCTGAGCAACCTGATCCAGCTGTAAATGTCCCTTTTCTTTGTTTCATGAGAGTTGGACTAGATGTCCTTTAAATGTCCCTTCCAACTTGGGCGATTCTATGATTCTATGGTTTTGGGTTGTTCTCTATACAGGTATCTAATACTATTATGACTGTAGCTAATACTATGTTAATGTGATAAAAAATTCTGAAGTGCTATTTCAGCGTATGGCATAGATGGGTGGTTCACATGTTGATAATCACTTTCATGCTGGTATTATTTTCAATTCACTTGGTATAAGAGAAACAAATAAGATTTTAATTGGCTTAATGTACAAATTTTGTGCTGAATTGTTTATGGTTCTGCAAGAAGTCAAATCAACATCAGTAATCACTTCAGTTAAAACTTTTGTATTTCATGTATTTGTAAACACCTTCTTTGTATTCTGACTAGAATATATTCAAAAACAGCCTACAAATAGCTCCTTTTATAGTATTATTAATTAACAAAAATAACGTCAGAAGAAATAGCATACTGAAAATACCAAATACTTTAAGTAATATATTCTTTTACACTAGTTTAATGTATTTGAAGTAGATAATGCAGTAATGTAAGCAGTGTTTCTCTCTGTTTATTAGCTTTTATGGACCAGAAAAAAATAATCATCATATTTATACCTGTAAATCACTATGATTTTTATTCTCAAGTACTAGTTTGTACTCCAAGAAAACTTTTTCCGGTTCAGGTATGTTTACTGACTTCAGCTATTTTAACTTAGTCTTTTGTGAGACCATGGAATTGACCTGATGACCATCTTTTAAATTTTATATTCTGAAATATAATATCTGCATACTGCACTTACATTTATTTCTAAGAAAACAAAATAAAATAAGCCTGAGGAAGAATGAAATTTGACCTATTACTGAATGGCATTTTAATCAAGGCAGTTCATTTCCATCTTTGATGGGCAGAAAACAAGACACATAGATCGTCTTGGGGGCCTTTTCATTCATGTGAATAATGTCTGATAAGGACAACTGACTGTTCATTAAAGGAGAAGAAAAACAGAAGAGAATGAATGACAGTGAGGGAATGCTTTATGAAAAGTTCTATGCATGGAAGACAAAAAAGGGTATTTTACGCATCTTAAACAAAACAAAACAAAAAGTCTCTCAACAGCTGCAAGGAATATTTTCAAATATAAAATTCACAGTGGTAAATTCTTTTGAATATGATTCCTGTAATTCCATTAGCTTCTTGTTAGGTGATGAGATCTTGGTGAATATTCTTAAATAGGCATCAGATTTTACATATTAAATCATAGAATGATGAGGCTTAGTGGAAAGAGTATTGAGAAATATCCAATTCCTGAGCATGGATAGTGAATAACCCAGGGTCCTGAGAAGAGTACAAAACACGCTCAGTTTGGCTTTATGTACTCTGATGTCTTTAGTATGTGTTCTTTATTTGTTACTGTTGTTGGTTTGTTTGTGTTAATATTTGTTTTTATTAATTCTTGCACTTAAAATTAAAATAAGGTATTCCAAATCTTTTTATGCTCCACAACCTGACACCTAATATTCCATTTTAGACAAAAACAAACAAACAAACAAACAACAAATACATTGTTTCTCTGCTAGAAAGTTCATGGAATCAGAATGACTTGGGTTGGAAGGGACCTCAAAGATCATCACCCTTATGTGGGCAGGGTTGCCAACCACTAGATCAGGCTGCTCAGAGCCCTGCCCAACCTGGCCTTGAACACCTCCAGGGACAGGGCATCCACAACTTCTCTTGGCAGCCTGTGCCAGTGCCTTACCACCCTCTCAGTGAGGAATTTCTTCCCAGCATTCAATCTAAACCTCCCCCCTTTCAGTTTAAATCCATTCTCCCTTGTTCTATCAAAGGGTGGGACCACGTCAAAGGCCTTTCAGAAGTCTGGGTAGGTGACATGAGTTGCCCTTTATTCATTGATGCCGTCACTCCGTCATAGAAGGGCACCAGATTGGCTGGGCACGATCTGCCCTTGGTGAAGCCGTGCTGGCTGTCTTGGATAACCTTGTCTTGCACATGCCTTAATGCAGTTTCCAGGAGGCTCTGTTCCATGATCTTCCCAGACACAGACATGAGGTTGACAGGTTAGTAAGTTCCCTGGGTCTTCCTTTCTACCCTTCTTGAAGAGGGAAGTGAAGTTTCCCTTTTTCCAGTCACCAAGGACTTTACCTGACAGCCATGAAATTTCAAATATTATGGACAGTAGCAACCAAATTAGTCGTTTACTTCAGAACCCTGGGATGAATGTGATCGACCCCTATAGACTTCTCCACATTCAATATCATTAGGTGGTCTTGAGGTTATGGTAGGAAGAATTTTGCTCCCTCAACCGCACCTGCAGGTTCTGGGACATGACAGATGTGGGAAGCCTGACTGCCAGTGAAAACTGAGGTAAAGCACTTGCTGAGCACCTCAGCCTTCTCCGTGTCCATTGTTGCCACTTCTCCTTTCTCATTTATCAGAGAGAGCACACTCTCCTTGCTCTGTCTCTTCTGACCAATGTACCCATAGAATCCCTTGTTATTTTTCACATCCCTCAACAAGTTCAGTTTCATCTGAGCCTTGGCTTTCCTGATCCCATCTCTGTAAGTTCGGCATCCTGATATTCTTCCAGGCTACATGTCCCTGCTTCTACTGTCTGTGCATTTCCTTTTTATCCCTCAGCTTGACCAGCAGGTCTTTGCACAGCTGTACTGGATTCCTGCCTCTCGTGTTTCATTTCATACACTGGAGGATGGAAAGTTTTTGTGCTCACAGAAAGGTGTCCTTAAAGATCTGCCTGTTCTGCTCTGGTCCTTTGTCCCTGAGGACAAAGATCCCAGTGGATCCCATCCAATAATTCCTTGAACAGCTGGAATTTTGCCCTCCTGAAGTTCAGGGTCCTGACTCTGCTCTTTGCCAGGCCCATTTTCCTCAAGATCACAAACTCAAACAGGGTGTGGTCGCTACAGCACAGACTGCCTCCAGTCTTAACCTCTTTAATGCTCTTCTCTGCATCGGTGAGCACCAGGTCCAGTAATGCTTCATATGGGTGTTGGTCTGTCCAATAACTGGACCAGGAAGTTATCCTCAACAGACCCCAGGAGTCTCATGGATTGCCTACAGCCTGCCATGTTGCTCTTCCAGCAGACATCAGGGTTCCTGAAATCCCTTATCAGGATGAAAGTCTGCAAGTGCAATGCTTCTTGCAGCTGAAGCAAGGTCTCATCAACAGGCTCCCCCTTATCAGGTGACCTGTTGTAGACCCCAACCACTAGATGTCCTTTATCGCTCCAGTCCTAAATTTTCAACCGCAAGCTCTCAACCTGATCATAGCTAGTTCTCAAAGTCAGCTTTTTGCAACCTATCCACTTCTTAGCATAGATGGTATCTCCCCCGTCCCTCCTTTCCTGCCAAAACAACCAGAAAAGCTTTTCCATCAGTAAAGACCTTGAATAAGCCTTGCATGGTTTTGTATGCAGCAAAAGAGGCATGGTAGTAGTATAGATTGTGGGCAAAATATCCGTTGCTGGCTCATGGTAAAGACAGCAATTTGGTACCTGTTTGGCCACTGGTCCTTTCCCATATACATATATATCAAACAGCTTCTGGAACTATATAATTCTAGATTACCTTGGTTGGTTATTGGAGTTAAAACTGAGAATTTGACAAAATAAAAAAGTCTGAAGGGAAGATGCATCAGTTACTTTTACAGTAACCATACAAACCAGATTTTTGTCATGTGCTTCTCCCTTGAAGCTATCCTTGAATAATTGGGATATTTCCAACTGATTCTCATTATTAGTATATAACTGTCATAACCTTGAAAGTTTTAGAGTCTGGGAAATGCACCAGCTGCTGAAAGCAATGGTCCCAGAGGAGTGGAGAGTTATAACGTTATTCCCATCTGAGCAAACAGAAACACTTACGGACAGCAATCTAGCTGGCTTAGAAGAAATAACCTGTTTTGCCCATGAAGATAAGCATTTATAGGGCTACAAATTATCAAAACATAAAACACAGAAACCCTGATTCCGATAAAGATCTGGAACATAATAACCATTTAGGCTTGCAAGGTAGAGTTAGCTGAATTAACTTAGCAGAAGTAAATCCCCCTTACTGTCAAGCCCTGCAAAGGCAGCTGGCAACCAGAATGTGTGACATTAGAACATGTACTTCAATTATACCAATAATTTAGAGCAATGCATTAAATCTGTCCCTTCCTGAATTAATTTGCTGAGTGCGTGCTCTGCTTCTCTCCCCTGCCTAGCACTGCACCACTGACATGAGCAATACTTTATGTAAATAACTTCCAAGTGGAGTTACTCATCATTAATACAGACCTTTTCGAAGGTGAAAGCAAACAGCATTGGCAGCAAGAATTTTTAATGAGTGTGTCATTATGGAATTCAGTCTGCAAAACACAGACTGATTTTAAAGCATAACCGAGTGCCTCTGTATGTCTGCCCTGTATGTTACACACACAAATGTCATTCTAAATTCCCTTCCCCACATCATAAGTTTTGTTTATATCGTAATACAGCTTGTGCCAGAAAATTGGCAGTAGCAGAAGAGTATTTCTTTGACAGCATCTATATCTCTGGTGCATATCCACAACATTTGAAGAAAGGCAAACAGAAAGATAAAATTAGAAATGTGAGTTGGGTGAATTCTCACTTTATAGGTCAACATTCTCTGTGAACTTAAACAAAATTGGCATAGCAATCAAGAATCGCAGCTCCTTTATGAGTTTCATGTTTTTTTTCCTGCTCTTGTTTCCCAAAAGTTATTTATATACTCCATCAAAGTGACTGTATGTTTCTCTAATTTCTCGTATTGATACATAAAAGGACTCGAGGCAGTAAGCAAATGAAAATCTAAACTGGCTCTTTTCGGAGCAGCTGAAAAGACATGTCTCTGATCTTTCCTCAGGGATCTCTGTGATCTGGGAGAATAAAGGATAAAAAGGGAAGTACAACAAACAAAAACCAGTATGTTCACTTTTCTGGGAGGGGCAAGTGGCAACCTCCGCAAAAATCATCTTCCTCAGGGTGTGGACAGATGCAAACGCATCTGAAGCCTGCTGTCAGCCACTCAGGGAGAGTGGCTGTGGGTCTGCATCAGAAGCAACTGAGCAGGGCACAAGGAATGAGGAAAGAGATGAAAGGTGCCAAAGCAAGATGAGCAGACTGTCCTGGGAACATCACTTTCAGCAAACAGCACTTCCAACAGGAAGAACTAAGTACACAGAAAGACACACATATGAACGTTTAAAACTGGGAATGGAAAGCAGTTCAAAACAGTTCCTGTAGCTAAGGTATGCACAGAAGATGCAGAACTGTGTATTGCCAATCCAGCCTTTGATTGTACACCTATCTCCTGTCAGCTGCTTTCTCCAGACTTCTAATGGCTTTGGTTTCCCTGGAATTCTGTTCTTTTATATACAAAGGCATACGTATGTGTGTGCATGTGTTTGCATCTATTCAAATATACATACTTACCTACAAACACATTTGGAACTTAAAAAGCCAGCTACCCAGCCTGCCAGTACACATATGCTGGAGCTATATGCTAGTCCCTACAATGCACCCCAAAATCAGAGTTGGCAGGTCATTCATCATATGAGAGGAATGCAGGAGCATGGCAGGGCCACCTGAAAATAGTTAGGGCCAGAGCTGAGCGGTGGGGAATTATTCCATATGCATCCAGCAAAATTGCCCGAGGAGGTCTGTCCTGGTGGGAAGAAGGTGCAGCAGAGCTTACCCTCTCTAAGGGTAACTCTTCAGCTACCAGAAAACCCAACCAGGGCTGTAAAAGCACCTTACAGTCAGATTTGCTTTCTCTCACAACATCTGTGCAACCAGTAACTGTTCAGTTCTTTAAAATTTTCCTATTCTTCCTCTCTTCTGCTTCTTCCTTGTCTTTCCTTCTTTAAGACTTGCAGAAAACTTTCATGCTCTGCAGTTCAGCTACCAACAAAGCACACAGCTTAGCAAAGCCATAAGCAGTGCTGCCTCTTTTCCAGCTCAGCACAGCTTGATGTCAGCTGCCATTTATTCTGGACTCAAGTTTTGATCCCCTCTGCTATGTTTGTAGCATGTTTCTCTCTTTCCTTGCCATGAACTGCAGCTTTCTCCTTCACTCTGTTTTCACTCTGTGGCCTGTCATATTCTGGGAGAAGTAAGGATCAGTCCTTATTCCCCATCTGTGAACATATGTTATAAAAATCTGTCAGACCACTGGTTGTTGGCATTGTCTTAAAAAGTAAAACAGGTTAAATTGATTAACCATTCTATGATTCTGCGATTAAAGCACCACTTTACATTTTAAACAAACTTCATGTTGGGGCCTAAGAAGTATTTTTATTTCTGGAAAGGCTTTCAGGATGTATTTTCTTCTATTTTATGAAGAGAGTTGCAGAACCAAACTTTTAAGTTCTGCTTCAAAAATACATCATGTAAATCAAGAATTTACAAAATATTCTAATTTGCAATTCATGTAATAATGCAAGCACCTTTTTTCTGAATAAAATTAAAAGGCAAATTAAAATCAGAGTCGTCCAGCCTGTAACGACATCTAGGGAAAAATCAGTTTAATAACCTTGTGTTTTGATTGTTACTTTTAATTACTTGCAAATTAGGCTGTAGAAATTTCTGAATATTTTTTCAGAAAGAAATGAGACAACTGAGAGCCATGCTGAAAAAAAAAATGCTATATACAAGCTAAACCAGCAAAGCTTTTATAAGGACCATTGCTCTACAGGCAGCTATTATCACGCAGAAAGCAGCATACTGGAAAACTATGTGATATTCCTAGTCTTGTCATATTTGCTTTTAAAGCTCCTGTCCCAGAGTTCTGTGACTGTACAAGAACAACAGTTAAATTAGTAAACTTATTTAGGAATGCTATCACCTGGCATTGAATTCTAGCAAAGCTCAAAGGGATCAGAACAATCTGCTTTTGAGTGAAAGGAACTCATAAAAAATTGGTATCTCTAAAACAATGTTTCAAGAAACTGTAATCTTAGAAACCTGACACTTGAATACTCTATTGATAATCTTCAAGCTCCACAGTAAGTCTGCTTAACCTCTAGGCGTGTGCTTGGCAACTGTGAAACTACACAGTGTTTGTCATACACACAGTGGGAAAAGGGCAGGCTGCAGGAGGCTCAGTCCTAATGATATGAGACCCATGCCTAACATCTACATATGAAGCAGAGCTTTCTCATGCATAGATGAAGGAGACACTAAACTGTCCCCATCTCATACTGCTTTGGTGACTGCTATTTGGTATTTGCAATTTGACAGACTGCTTTGGTGACTGCTATTTGGTATTTGCAGTTTGACAGTGTTTCAGAACTGGCTTTTCAACCCACAAAGAAATTGGTAACCTACGAATGGTTGTGCGCCTGCACTATGACAAATATGTTGATATTTATTTAGTTATTTATTTATTTCACAGCTGTGCTAAAGCATTGACGTCGTTCCTAGCGCAGGAGCTACCGGGGCTCATCGGGAGAGCTTTAAGCTAGATTCGAAGTGGGGCGGGGCTGTAAC
>VXAV01010111.1:205450-234764 GCA_013399715.1 Alectura lathami | reverse complement strand
TTTTTTTTTTTTTTTTTTTATCCTGCTTATTTGATTTGAAACTTGATTCTGCAGCTTTTTGTTCAAGACTTTTGGGGGCAGAGTTGCTTGAACTTCAGCCAACTTTGTTTCCTTTGTTTGTGAAGTTTAAAGACATAAGGCTCCTCTTTTTCTATATGCTCTTGAAGTTGTCAAATAAAAAAAGCCTGGACACATTTTGCGAGTATCTTTTTACTATGTTCAGTTATTGATGCTATATGTAATTATGGATGTAAAGCAATGTGAATACTTAGCTTTTAACTAATAAGTGTCATTTCATAAGCATCCAGAACTATTAAGCTATCTCAGTGGGGCAACACTAGTCTTCCTGCAGGACTTAACTACTGGTAACAACCTTTCCAGTAAAGGAAGTCGTATTGAATGACAACATCAGGGTGAATCTCTGCTAATGTACCAAATACAAAAATCCTTCTTCAGGTGAAGGATTAATTGAGGGTATTTGACTTGCAGTGGACTAGATGCTCTATCAGCTGTAGCAATGCTATCTGATTTCTTTGTAATAGGTTCATGAGGCAGTTAATATCTGTTCAAAGGAGATGATTCTCTTTTTCTTGAAACACTGTTCAATCTGGAGGGGACAAAAAAATTGCTGGGTTGATCTCATGTCTCCAGAAGGCCTAGTTTTTTTAATCTATGGGAGTAATTCATTCGTCACTATTTACTGGAGAACATGTCCTCCAGTACACATTTACACATACACATGTATGTGGGGGTTAAATCAGACTTGTACTACTGAATTTTGCTCTTAAAGCTATAGAGTAATAACTACATAGATGGCTTATTTTCTTGCAAGCACCCATTGCAGTAATTCATCCAGCAAAAGTGGCTTATAATGTATGAATTTGTCTGCCATGTATTTAATAAAATACTATTTAATCTGTGTGTACCTGGTTAGCTGGAGTCTTTGGGATGTAATTCCAAAAATGAGGTCAGAAGTTACCAAATGCAGATCTTTTGATTTTAGACAATTCTAAGAGGTAGAACAACTAGCTTATTGGAAGAAGTTTGATATGCCTTGGAGAAAATGGGTGAAGGAATTAAATCACTGTTATGCAGAGACCAGAACCAATGTTTCTGAGGTGCGCACAGCTGTTCTGAGTTATGCAGGAATATACAAGGCTGTAGGACGTGGAAATGTGTAACATCACATTCCCTCACCTTTGAAGCCACAGTTTGTGGCCTATGCAGTAACCCTACATCTCCCACAGCTCCAGCAGCTCTTCTCTACTTGTGCTTGGCTGTGGCTCATCGCACCAATAACTGTGTGGGTGTGAATGTATTGGTGTTGCGCTATGAACTGGATCAGTGAGCTGCGGGCTGGGTTAAAAATAATCTTCTTTTAACTTAGGTCATGTCACGAGTCTTGCAAGTGTCAGTCACATGGTCAGCAGATAGGGACCTGCATCTCAAAGCTGTGGGTGTGGGGAGGAAGGGACTGAGTGCCTGGGAGGTAGAGGCAGGGGTGGCAGCTTGTCAAGCGGGACAAAATTCCATACTGTAAAATGACATGTTAAGGTGCTGCACATGTACTAATGTGTTCAGACCCCCTGTGCCAGGCGTGCACTGTAGGTGATGCATCACTTAAAAGATGAGGATGGATGACTTTGAAGTATGGCCGTGCAGCACCTGTGTTGTATGTGAAAATGTGAAAGTACTCTGCAGTGGGCAAGACAGATGGTGCTCCAGCAGGCTGGGCAGGAAGGTGCCACCACTGCCTTCTGGAAGTGATGGGTTTGAGCTGTGCCACACCTCCTGCTTCTCCTAGGAGCTGGGTCAGGCGTGCACAGTAGGCAGATGCTTTTCTTATTCCCAAGGATGCAGAGCAGTATTTGCAGTCTGCATTTCATTACATAGCCAAGCTGTTGGAGAACCCATGGAGGGAGTAGGAAATGCAGGTTAATTCATTTCTTAGATGAAATTTTTCCTAGCTGTCAGCTGAAAGTAGGTTGTGAAGGGATACTGTCTTGGCTTCTGGTATCTCAAATCTACTACGTAAAACCGGAACACGACTCAGAAAAGAGTGCATTAATTGTGGCACCAGGGAAGGTGAGTGAAAAAGACGTTGACTTTGTAGCCTACTAATTAAAGCATTGAGGTAGACTCTTTCTTCAAGGACTATGTATGGCAGCAGTTAAAACGTGATCATCACCCCAGGAGTGAAGCAGCCACATCTTCTGGATTGCCTTTCCCACAGGAATATTTGCCTGAGCATCTGTAACTTTGCTTTGAGTTTGCTAGTGCTCTGCAGCTTGCAAGTGGTTATGGAGTGGGGGGAGGCTGACAAGGCAAGCTAATAAATAAAAGGCTTTCTTTCTTTTAATAGCTGAAATTTGGAAGCCATCTACAACTGGACTTCATATTGAGCCCAATGAAAGGACAATTAATTAGGGTACTTGTGGGTGTGTTTTTTTCGATGTCATTTAATTCTGGGATTTGTGTACACCATTGCAGAGGTAGAAGTCTAGGTGCAGCCAAAACTAATGACATGCACAGCTCTGCAGAGTATCATGGATGAAGCAGTTGTAATGTGTCTATAAAAATATACTTGAAATGGAGCCTTTAATGTTTGACTGGCAAATAATGCGTGGTATTCTACTTTGTAAAGGCAGCAACTATGTTATTGAAAACAGATGAGGGAAACCAACTTTACAGATACTGTCTTGGGAATTATCTTAAATTGTGCTTTAACTGCAGAAATTAGTGGGATTTCAGTCTTCCTGGGCTTTGACCTTTTGAGTTATTTTCGGCTGTTTAAAAATGCAATGTTAAAAATCAAATGCAAAAGTTCAGCTCTGTTCACATGCACACATAAGAGGAACAATGGCCGTTATCCAGAATCATTTTGCATGTGTCTGTTCAGTGCATTGCTTAACGAGGCAGGTCCCAGAAACAGCATAACTGCATTAACATTGTGCTCTGCCTCTGCAAACATACCCTCCTCCTCGGCAGAGCTAATTAGCCTAAATAGAAGGCTGCAATGATGTGTTTATACTGTTTCCAGGACTGGAGATGTCTGACTGTACTTTGGAATACAACCCTAACCGTCTTTTCCTAGAGTCTTGTCCTTTTAAAATAATTTTTCTCATCCGCTGAGCCACATACCTGCTATTACCAGTGTCCTCACTTCCTCTCTAGCTTGCATTAAAAACATCAACTGGAGAGTGTTTGTGGGTGATGTCAGTAGGAACAGTGCTGGTCTTGAAAGTTTCTAATGCTCCATGTATCTATCACTGCTGGCTGTAAATCACTCAGCCTTGCTTCTATGGCTCAAGAGTTTCTATACTATTAAGGAAGCTATACTTAAGCTTAGACTTCCACAGCTGTTCTCATCTGGTAAGATCACAAGGTGCTGCAGTTCGTGTGGTGTTTTCGTTCTTTCTCCTCTCTGAAGACATTTGGATGATATTGCATCTAAGTGCTACCGTAGCTGATTTGAGCCTTGGGTGTAGATTTTCCTCAGTAAACGTTTTTCTTTTCCTCTAGAAAAGAAAACCATGCAGGTGTTTTGTGAACAAGATGAGATCTTTCCATACTGTGGAACAGTAATTTAATAGCATTTGTAGACTAATCTATGTATGATGTTTGTCCATATTACTTGCTATTCAATTTGCTCTTTCCATGCTGTCACTCAAACAGTCCTTTGCCTTTCTCCACACTGAGAGTATTGCAATGTAACCAGCGATTGTATTTTAAGGAGTCTTGTTAAGATGGGCTGTTGCTGATGGCTTGTTGTGGAAGATTGTCTTGTTTGTGAATCCATTTCTGTATGTTGAGTCTGTTTTCCTTGGCTTATTTCTGTTCATATTCAGATCCTGCAATGCAGCTCAGTTGCATCTGCCACATCTGTGCTCTGAATAAGATAGCCTCAAAGGGAGAGTTTTGCTTTGGGGTATATTGTGAACAGCACTGCTCCCATCTGGTTAAATAAACCAAGCAAAAGGCAAGAAAGTAGGAGTCTATTACAGGACAGTGCTGACACACTGCATCCCAGTGCAGTTAGTGGGGTGGTTTCTTGAATATATTGCCAAGTGTGAAGTGTGATATCATAGAGATTTCAGCTTATCTCAGGCTTGTGTTCACTGAAAGTAACTACTGTCTGAGGCTGTTCCCTAGCATGATTGAAGTAAGATGCTGGTGACTGCATATACTGCCTGGCAAGAATCCATCCTTGCATTACTTGATGCCTGTCTTTAGTGTCAAAGAAATCAAGTGGTAGTGTCTGCAAAAATTGTCCCACTTCAGTATTCCATATTGCTGGGATATTTAAGTATTCAGGGCTGTGAACCTGTCACTCCTCTGTAGTACTAAATCAACTAGCAAGTATTTGAATATCAGTTATTGAAATCTAGTAGGGACTTGTTAATGGAGATTTATCTAGCTGTCCATGTTTCATTGTCCTCCTCCCTGTTCCCATTTCATGCCTGTGGTCAAGACAGCTGGAAAACCGATCTTTCTCTGTGATCTTTGGTTGCTTACTTTGGTTTCATACATGTTGACTAAATTTCTCTTGCATCTGCCTCTGGGGGCATAACTTGCATTGCTATGTCTGTTGCTGGATTTAAGGCAATACCTGACTGGATTGCACTGTCCCTACAGTGCATCTCCCTGGCTTATGGCTGTCCCTCTGATCTACAGACTGGGCTGACAAGTTGCTTCCTGATAAGACAGAGTTGTTACTGCTGGTTGTCTCCCAGCAGAGATCGATTATCTTTACTGACTGTTTCTCAGTTTTCTTCCTTGCTACCCAAACTC
Source organism: Alectura lathami (assembly GCA_013399715.1). Classification (NCBI taxonomy): domain Eukaryota; kingdom Metazoa; phylum Chordata; class Aves; order Galliformes; family Megapodiidae; genus Alectura; species Alectura lathami. Next base: position 229,973 of record VXAV01010111.1, on the reverse strand, counting down.
ACTACCATTTTTTACTTTGAAATTTCTTGGGAGGCTGATACTTGATTTATTCTTTTGATTTACTATGGTAGCTTCCACTAACAGGCATCCATCCATCTGTGCTCCCAGAACCCTGGTAGTGATTAAAATTAAGCACCTCTACATTGTTCATAGCAGTATACAGAATCAAAATTTTCAGAACACTTAGTGAAATGCCTAGGTGTAGGGGCTGTCTCTCCTGCTGGCTTCTCTCAGTTTGTAGTGTTGGAGTGCAGTCATTGCTGTGAATTAAGTATCTATTTTAACAACTTTGCCTGCTGTTTCTTTTCAAAGCTTAGCAGTGCTTTTTACAACTGCAGTATGTCATATGTACAGGAGTTCGCACCCCTTGCCCAATGCTGAGAGGTCAACTCCTGTGAGCTGGTAAGGTGTTGGGAAAGCAAAACATAAAAGTGAAAGCACAACAGCAAAAGCTCCAGGCTGTCTGTTTAAAGACTTGCTGAAAGCTTGCTGGAGGGCTACCAAAGAGGGCTGTGCCTGAAGTTTGTGGGTTCCAGCAGGCAGCACAGCTTCAGTACCAGTGGTACACAATTCCTTATGCTCCATTTGGCCAGTTGACCCAAGTACAGAAATAATTAACCTAGGAAACTGTTGTTTTCCTCCTGTTCAGTGTCTCAAGTTCTAACAGCCTTTGCCTCCAGTTCTTGGAGGTTAGACTGCTCTAGAGTCTTATCATTTCCTGTTTTTTGTTTTGGAAAAACAAAAGCAACAACAACAACAAAAACCAAACACTAATACTACTACTACTAATAAAATGGCAAAAAACAAACCTTGTATTAATATGTATATTTTCTCCTTCAGAAACAAAGGAGCCTTAACCAAGTTGAATGATGAGCTAGGTTTTGGTACAGCTTATTTATATTGTTGCTGTCTGGGTTTGCCTTTATGAAAGGCAATCAGAAAATGGAGCAAATTCATTGATTAAAGCTGACAATCTTTGTGTATGTCTGTATAATTTATAACAAGATTTACCAAATGTTTCTGTATTGATGAACTAGTAGTATCTTAATTTCCCAACAGACTGTCCCTTACATGTCAGTTGTGACTTAGCTTTTTAAGCACTCAAGGCTTTGTCAGATCTGGAAGTCGTACACAGAGGTTAATCTTTTCAATAGGAACATGAAGGCAGGATTTGTGTGCCCATTGTACAGGTAAGTAGTGGCTGAGACTGCAGAGATCTGCAGAGCTGCTAATCAAGTGCAGTAGAATGGAGCAACACTGTTGTGTTGTCCATTTATGTAGACACACAGCATATAAAGATAACACCTCTGAGTTTGTTGTGAGTGAACATATGTTCAATTTTTGTTTTACAAAGATACTGACGATGTGGTAACATTCTGGCTAGTTAAGTGTTCACAAAGTTGTATAGTAATAACAATATGATCTGTGCAATTTCACTGCTGTTTAAAAGTACCTGATTTTTATTTTATTACTGAAATCAGTGATTTCTCACTGCTCATGNNNNAAATCAGTGATTTGTCACTGCTCATGACGTACTGTGGTATGAACCTAATTATGAAAAGGAAGTGCTTTCTTTAGTTTATTCTTTGTTTCTTCTCAATCACCCTAAACGCTGGAAAGTACTTTTCAAAAATTGCTGTTAAAGAATTATAAAACTTCTCTCTGCTGGCTCTCTCCAACAATATTAACTCATATTCCTGAACCTTCCTACCTTTTGTGCCAGGAGGCCTCTTCATACTGAAAGTGTGGGGAGATAAAGGGGTTGTCAGTATGGGGTAGGGTGTAATTACATCAGATGCCTGCCATCAATATGTTTCAAAGTGCAGTCTTGGGTGTGAAATTATTCACCCTTAATCTAGTAGAGGACAGGTTGCTGTTTGAAAGGCAAGAGGGGTAACTTCTGGCTACCGCTAACCTGTATGTAAAACATGCAAGCTTTGGCCTCGAGACTGGCCCAGCTCTCCAGTGAACTGCATAACCACCTTGCCACCTGCTATAGTGACACCATGAAGTAAGCAGTTTCTATTTAATATTGTTTAATGGTGAATTTTTCTTTAAAGTATGTCTGAAGGACCCTGCGCTTATGAATTACTGGTAAGTGTAAAGGGTGTTACCCTGACAAGCAGATTGCAAGGATCGGGCTCTGGTACTATAGGCTATTCAGATTTATTTTGAGATTTTTCAGCAATTAGATTTTCCTGTCTTTATAATGTGTAACAAGACAATATGTCATAACCCAAGTGCCCTCTGTTACTCACACTGAGGCTTTCTTTTGGCAGTCTTGGAGCAGTGCACTGTCGTCTTGCATGCATTAGCATTTGTGCTGTCAGAGTGAGAAAATCTTGTGAGCAGTAACTTCTGGAAGACTGGGGTTGAGGGGGGAGGGAGTACACTGAGTACCTGAGATGTGAGCGTGTTTTGAAGCCCTTGCTTTGAAATGACCCTTTAACATGCTGAAAACTCTTCTGTTGACCTCCTTTAAGTATGAGAGCAGATTTTTAACAAACCATACCTTGCAACAATTTGCTAAGGACAAATTTAAAATATTTGTAGCTTTGATAGTAGCGATGTCAGAAGAAGATGGTAATGCAGTCTAAGAAATTCAATTTTTTTATTCAGTTGCATTTAAAAAATCATTATGCTTCTGACATGAAGATTTGGCATCCTCAGTGCATTGATTTTCACATTTTAAAATACAGATTGGGTGAAACTGTGTACTGGTAGGTCAGGCGTCCNACTTGACAAAATTAAACATCAAGCTAAGGACATTATGCTAAGTGCAATGGCTCTTAAGCTAACCTCACTGTAGCAATCAATTGAATAATTTTAGAGAAATGTATGGGTAAATATAGCTGTGTAGATGGTGGTTTCCCCTTTCTCCTTCTCCCCATAAAGTTATTCATGCAGCTTTTTAAAGAGGTTTTTTATTTATGTATTTATTTACTTTTAACCATAGGCCACTTCAGTGATAAGGCTGTTTTAGGATAGTTCAACAAACATGACTCGCTGGTTGAAACTGGGATTCCGCGTCAAATGTTCCAGTCTCTCTAAAACATAAAACTCTTAGCAAAAAGTTATCCACCTAGTGTTAGCAGTGTCACAGATGAATTTCTGTATTTGAAATTGTTTTGCATCTGTGCATTTTATTCTGCAGAAATTTATACAAGGGAAAGACAGCCTAGAAGGACGAGTGGAGAGAAGATGGGTGGGAAGATGAATTTGCAGTATTCTTGGTGAATGTTTAAGTCTAACTTACTATTTTTGAGATCTGTTTCCTTTCATTAAAATGAATATATTCTGTTAAGGCCAGTGTGACTTTACTATGCCAATAAATTATTGATGTGGCACCAAAAAAAAAGTACAAGAGCTGCAAATACTTCTTCCTATGATCCAAAAAGGCACTTGTTCCAGGTTGATTAAAACAAAGTATATGGATATGAAATCTTTGTGTTAAAAGTCATGTGGTCTGCGATGAAACACATCCAAGGACAGTATTATCACTTCATCTTTTGTACCAGTCCTTCATAGGGAAGAGAATGCAATGCAGGAAGAGGGAAAACTGGCAGGCCTGTCCTTTCATGTTGCAAACAGACGTTTGTGTTACAGTCTCAGTACAAGTCAGATCTCTATCATTTCTGCCTCCCTGTGGACAGTATTCTCTACCTCAAAGAAGACCTTGTGACTAAAGGCAGGAGATCATGGAATTCTGTTTTCTGTAGCTTTGTGGAGCTGAAAAGGAGTGGAGAATGACATGCTGCCAGCAGCAGAGGCTTTATGGCCACTGTTACAGACCCTGGAATTAAGGGAGAATGGGAAAAAGAAGCTTCTAAAATGCATGTCTAAGTGGTTAATAACATGACATAGCATCAGACATCGCTTTCGCACTTTCATTCCTCTTTGTTCCAGTCCTTTTAAACAGGATGAAGGGCATGTTTGCTTTACCTAATGAAATGAGGTGGTTGTATTAACATCGGCATATGGTAAGTTGTTATTTCTTACAATAACAGCGCCTGGGCAGTGAGTGAAGCTCAACATCCTTTCTTTAAAAGGGAAAAAAGACCACCCTTCTTGAACCACAGAAAGTGAGCTGAATTTGTGAAAGTGTTACCTTTTATTCTTTCCTGGACTCTCTGAGATGGCTCTGAAATCAATTCACTTTGAAGAACAATGGAGTCATTGTCTCCAGGCTGGCAGGAGTCATTTGTATGGCTTGGCTCAATGAATATTTTCCTCAGAAATTTTTTTTGCATTGCCAATCTTCTATGCTAACTCCTACCCTCAGCTTGGAGCTAATTAGTAATGCATAACAGAAAGTGCTACTTATTCTTCTTTTCTCCCCAAAAGAATAACTTGCACTGCTAAAAGATAACTCTTGGCAATATGGGAAGAACTGGCCACAAAAATGTTTTTCTTTCTTATTGTAAAGATGCAGCAAGGAGGGATGGGTAACTTTCTGGAGGTTCTCTTGATCATTTGCATGTAGACCATCAAATATAGCACTGAAAATAGTTATTTGACTGCTCGTGTTCCTGGAAACTTGCTTCTCTTTTACTCTTTACTGTATATTATGTCAAAATTGAATATACTTATTATAAATCTACTAAAAAAACAATGATTCACAAGACCACACTCTGTACTGCCTACTGTGTGTTAGTTTATTATCTAAAGTTCTTCCTCTTTGCTTTCCCTCCTTTCTCCTCCACCCACACACTCTCCTTTACCCTACTGATTCTTCTGCGGAGGCTGCTGCTGTCTGAGTCTTTTAGCTGAGGTATGGGTAAAACATCATGACCAATGCAGTGGCCTCCTTTGGGCTGTCTCTTGCAAAGATGGTGTAAGGTAAATTAGCTGTGTTTATGTAAACTGGCTAAGAATGGCTCAATTCAAAATATGATTTACAACATAGTCTAGGGGAAGTGCTTAGTTATGCACCAAGGAGGAGAAAGTGGTGAAGGGGGAAGAAACAACAAGCTCAAACAACACAAAGACAAGCATGCTCAGAAAAGAGCTGAAGCAGATGATATGACCATTTGCTGAAAACTGCATACGCTTTTTATTCCTTTCTTGCTTGGAGGAAGAGAGCCACTGTGCATTAATGCTGCCCTGAACAAAACTTTCATCTACTGGGGATGATTTTGTATTCAGTGGTATTAAGATAATTGTAATTAGCAGTTAGGCTATCTGAATTCACCTTAAGATATGACAGTCAATAATTTCTGATAACTTATTCTCCACACAGTACTTTCCATCACTGGGCATTGTTCTATTGTAAACTGTGTTCTTTTATTCATAGGGAGTCTGGCTGTCATCTCATACCAGAATAATTTAGCAAGGTTACACTTGACTTTGAAGTCGGTGAAAATTGGAAGTTGTTTGCTTGCTTTATTAAGATTTCCAGCTTATGTCGTTGATGATGATGAAATTAATTTAGCAGTAAACCTGAGTATTAACTCCTACATGTGTCATAGAACATAAATTGCTCTTTGGCTGTCAGAGTTCTTAATCATCTGGAATTTGGTTATTTGAAATATGATGCTTGCTTAAATAAAAAGTGAATTCTGCAACCCACAGAGAAGGTCTCATAAACCTGGGTGAAACTGGAAGTGTAAAAGTTGTAAGGGTTTTATGGTTAGTTTTATTCTCAAATGTATCTTATTAGTTGATAGAGAAGACCTGCTTTATTGGGTTGTTTTTTTTAAATCATACTGGTAATTTTATCACACGCACAATCCTCATCTCTTTCTGTGAATGCAAACCTTCTACTAACCTGGCTAAAATTTCCATTTGGTATGATTTACCAAATAAAGTTTTCTAATAAGTAAAGTCTTAGTGAAATAGCTGTTTGCACACAACAAAAGATGATTATGCAGTTACTTTAGAAAATATTTCCCTGAAAGCATTTTTAGATTTTCTTCTGCAGATTAATCTTTTTGTCAGGACAGCTGAAAGACAATGTCAAAATGTGCTTGACAGTTTCAAATTAGACCTTGCAGGATCAAATTTCAGCTGAATTTGGTCATGAATTACCAAAAAGGATTAGGAGACTGAAATAACTGTGGAATTAAGAGAACGGGTGAACACTGAGAGTGACTAGGAATGTGATGCTTCAATCATTGATTTAAAAATTATAATATTGTCCCCTCTCTCTGAGGAAAAGCCAGATGTAGACTTTAAGGGGCTATCAGGAGTATGTCTCTGCTATAGTCCAAGGTGGACCTGATCCACGTGAAGACTTGGTGGAGATTTTCCACTGCTGTCACCCTTCTGAAAGCGGCCATATTTTGGAGGCATGACCCAAGCTACTGAGTGTACTCATGTGGGATCCTGAATGAGCTTGTGCAGGTCCTGATGGATACCCAAAACCTGCAGTCTCACACCTATTAATGAGAAATACCTGTATTAGAGCTAGTTAGTGTTTTGTAGATTGTTTTTTTTTTTTTCTTTTAATATGCTGTAGATAAGGTTCGTGACTGCATTGCAGATGAACTGTATATATAATTTGATTTATGTATGTACATGCTTACTTTACCTGAAACAGAGAAAGATGAAGACAGCTTGCAGGACTATGCAAAGTTTTCCCATGATAATAAGCTGATTCTCAAGGAATTGCCTCAAGCCAATAAACTTATCCAGCTTCTCAGTAGGATATCTTATAGTCTAGATATCACCTTAACCCATCTTGTAGATGAACATGTGGTTGTGTACCACAGAAACAGTTGAGGAGGCCAACTGCAATGTGCCCTTCTTTGTATCCTGTGATACCAACATATGGTATATGTGTGAGTTCCTCACACTGGTTAATGTCAGGTGAACTAGATTTGCCCTAGGTAACTGCTAAAAATTGGAGAGGATGTATGCCCAAACTTGTCAGCAATATAAGCAAGCTTCCTTTATAATGGCTTCATTAGCTTTCTAAGGGTATAACTGCAATTGACATCTATTTTCAAAGAAGAGTTCTAGTATGTGATAACAGTAATTCGCAGAGTTGCATAAACAGTAGAATAATCTGTAACAAAAGACGACTACTACATGCTCTGCAGCTATGAGGGAGAAATAGCAATTTAGCCAAGTGTTCAGAGCAAATAAACTTGTGCCTTTTTCTATCTTTTGAAGTTTGCAAGCAACGTGAAGAGCCAGAACTTAAAGTTTGACATGGCTCTAATTAGTGACTGAGAAAAGAAGGTGTATTTGTGAGTCAGCTGGAAAAATGTGCCTTCAAGGATCCAGCTCTGTTGATCTTGGATCTGATTTCAAATTGGCTGACTTGCAAAACAGCCCTTTAAACTTAGATACTACTTCAGAATGACTGCTGTCAAAACATTAGAAAAAAATAAAGTAATATATCTAACCCTGTAGTGTATGCAAAAAGTAGCTCTAGGAGTGGCATGGCTGATTGTTATAAATGATGTGCCATAGGCATCCAACTGTGTAGCTTGTAAGGCTTTTTCTCTGGAAATACATCAGTATCCCTTTGTTTACTGAGGCATTATCTGAGCTCAAATGTATAATATTTTCTTGGGACTTGAACTGCATTTTAAATGCTCTAGTGGCTTTATCAAACAGCCTGGAAGAAATGCAGTTGTCTGGAATATACTTTTGAAAATACAGGAACAATTGCACCTTTTTTTCAAACAGGGTCATGTGGGATAGAGATGGGGAAGAGAATACTTGTCCACAGAAAACAGTGAGTTTTCTATTGTGTAACATTCTAAGCTGCTCTGTGCAATTTAATCTGGCTGTTCCAGCAGAGAATCCAATGGTTTTAGATATATCCATATATTTATAAGATAATTCAGGCTTGAAGAGTTTGTAACCTAGTGCTGGTTTGGGCTCAACTTTTGCAAATAAGTATTTACTTGGTTAGTAGTTCTACAGTTGAGGAGAGTCTGTAAGATTTACAGAGCTGATGGGTTTTGGTAGACTTTGATGTAAGAAAAAGCTACTTAAAACTGGAATTTTTGTTCAAAAATGAAACTGAAATCTAAAAATCTCCTGGTTAGGTCAAACTGTCCATGTATTTCTCAACAAAATGAGAGACAAGCAAGCACTGATTTTTGTGGCAAAACACTTTTAACCTGAAGCAAAGTAATTTTTTAGATTATTTCACTTTTTTCTCCTTATTAGAATTGATTCTTAGAAATATAATTTCAAACATTGAAGATTCACATTTTGAAAAATGTAAAAATACCCTTGTTATTTCTTGTAGCAATAACTTATTCTAAAAATGTCAAAGTGAAGTATTTCAACCTGTTCAAGAATCTCTGTCTATGCTGTTGCTCAAATCCTGTCTGCTGGACTTGATGTGGCTTTGAAGACTTTTTCTTCCCTCAGAACTCCATTTCTCTGAGTTTGGTAACGGATGGGGAACAAATCTTCTGTTATGACTTGTTATTTGACTGTAGGCATATCATGCGCTCTGTCTCTCTAGTGCTCAAGAGGGGACACCACAGATTCATGTATTCAGTTATTAACAAGGCATGCCTTGGTCTTGGACAAAAGCAGACCCTTGTGGATTAGGTCTGCAGGGTTTCATGAAACTGCACGTAGTGTTTGGAAGCAGCAGAGCTGGAGAAGCAGTCTGATGCTGCAAAATAGAACTGCCATTCAGAGCAGCTCCACATCTGTGTTATAAGCTGCAAATGGCTATTGCCAAGCTTGGTTGTCTCCAAGAATATACATGCATGTCAACAAATTAGAGCAGCAGTCTAAGTGGCTTGGTGCTCCTGGCTTGGTTCTCTCCCAAAGAAATGACCCGCCCTTGCAGTCTAAATTCCTCTTGGCAGCAGAGAAGCGGGGCATGAGTTTAATATTCTGGATAATAAACAGAGTACTGAATTAAAATCAGGATTGTGCACCAGCCAGGGAATCATTTGTGCTGCTCTTCTTGTTCCTCAATGGGCTTTTTGCCTAGCTGGCCAGCACCCAGGGAGTGTGAACTGCTGCAGTTCACTCCAGGAGACCAGCAGCTGAGGGGAAACTGGTTGGGAATTAAGTCCCACTTGCCATTCCTGATGATGAGAGGCACTTATCGAATGCAGCAGGGGATTGATGGTCTGTCTGAGGAAAGCAGCTTGCTGGGGCTCCAGAGGGAGTGGCAGCTGCTCAGAGAGGAGGAGTAAAGTGCTGGGACACAGTGCATCAGGCCAAGCCTACAGCTGTAGTACAAAATGTTGTTTTAGAAGTCCTGTGCTGATTCAAATAATGGTCTTGCTGAACAACTTCACATGATACTGCTACGATGGGGGTGCTGAGAGACCTGTCTGAAGCATGTGTGCACAGTGCAAGCAAAGGGCAGTCAGAGGTCAGCAGCTAAGGCAGCAAAATGGAGCAGCCTGGGGAGAGGTTTCCAGACTCAGAGATGGTGTGGGAAGAGTAGGGCTGTGGCAGCATCACCTGAGAGGAGGCACCCAGTACCCAGAGAGAGAATTGATGTGGGCATCAGTCAGGTGGCTGTATGTGGGGTACAATGCAGTGCGGAGGAGTAATGCAGTGCGTGAAATTGTCACAGGGTGCTGTGGATGTGTGTGAAGGTGAATATGTCCGTAGGAAAGATCACAAAAATGGAAGGGGGGTGGGGGAAATAGAAGGTGGTAAGGATGCTAATGTGAGGAAAAAAGGGGGAATTAAAATATTACTGTGTAAAGGGCAAAAGAGATTTGGAGGCTGAAAGCATCTTGTGGTTAGAAAGTATACTTGCGGTAGCTGCTTCAACTACCAATGATCCTTGTAATCATCAATAAATTATGAAGCTCCCTTGTGCCATGAGGTTCTCTTGCTTATAGAATGGGGACACAGGCTCTGCAGTCTACGGTTGGGTGTGCATGCTAGTTGTATGTGTGGGAAGGTCCAGAGACCCCTGGCAGAGTTTTGTTATACCAAGTCTTGTAAATATTGTAAGAGCTCAGACAGCATTAAAAATAATTAATTTGCAATTTAAGTATATTTACAAATCACTGAAGGGAAGTTCTTTGTAGAAGTCCCAGCACTATGTTATGTGTTAAAAAGGAGGACATAAATGGGAAGAATAATGGGGAAATGGCAAGAATCACGTAAATTAAGCTCACAGCACAATAGCTCTTAGTTGTAGACAGAAAATAGTGAGAACAGATTTTCCAGTATCTGGCAGAACTGGGAATAGATACTTTTCTTTCCTGACCTTTTAGTTCAGATCAAGAATAAAAGTTAATAAGATGCAAGATACTTAGGAAAAAGGGGCACAAATATGCTCTTGCCATGAGAATATAGTGAGACTGTTTAGAATCACCTGTAACTTCTGTGGCTGGCTAATGTATGTGCTGTTAATTCTGTGATTTGAACACACGGTGTTAAAAGGATTACTCAGTGTTCTCTATGCGTTTAGTTGGCCCAAATGTTTTCCCTAAACAAATAGCATAGGCAGTGTGCGTTCAATCCCAATCTGGTTAGAAATAGGCTTGTTAAATGGGAAGTGGTTTATTGATTGCTATTTTCACAAGCTGTGATAGCTTACCTTTATCATTTGGAGAGATTCATGTTTTGCCCTTTCATTTAGTGCAAGGTCATGGAACCATTGATTTGGCATTTGGTACAATTTGCAGCTAAAGAGATGGGAACTATGGGTGAGGAAGTGGAATGGCTGCAATTTTTACTTCCTCTCCACCCCCTTTCTCCCACCCAACTAATTACCTGCTACACTTGCAAGGAAAATTATTAACCAGAATGTCAATCTGTGCATTTCTGTCCAGAGTGAGGCTTGGCTGGATGCAATAGCTCTTGCTCCAGGGAATGGCAAAGATAGAATGGGGTTTTTATACTGGTGCCGCCTCCCTCTTTGCTAAGACAGCAGCAAATCCACGTTGCATACTTTTCTCCGAAAGAGTAACACAGCGTTTAGGGTGCAGTGCGCAGCTCTTTCCTCTAAATGAGTTATTTTTAATCCTTTATAAGGCCTTCCTCTAACATATGATGTAGTTTAAAGTTGTCAAACAAGGTAATGTGACTGTTCTGTGAAGATAACAGTTTTATTAAAAAGAAAAACACCTAACAAACAAATACGGAAGGATGCAATGAATATGCTAATTGGTGAACTATACCTCATAATGCAGTAGCTCTTTCTCTATTGGAGATGCAGAGTATGCCATTGAAAGTTATAAAAGATAGTGGGGGTTTCCTTACAGTATGGGTAGAGGTTTGGCTTTTGAGTTGGAACCACAGTAGCAGCAGCCCTGTGACTACAGCTCTGTTTGTGGCACTTTTGCCATTATGAAGTCCCCTAGCAACTGTGACTGGCGATCAGGGAGCAGTGCTTGCAGGGATGCTGTCCTTCCACCTTGAAATGCTGCCCTCCTCACGCTGCTAGCAGCTTGAGGCAGAAAATGGTCTGACTCCAACCCAGACTGTGTGCCTGCATGGCTGGATAGCAGCTGCCCTGTAAATGGCAGGCACACTGAAAAACCATGTTTCTGTGTGTCTTGGCTTTCAGAGCTATAGTGTTCTCTAGGATTAAATACTTTGTGACAGATATTAGCCAGTGTTTATGATAGGTATTGACCAGAATATGTCACAGAGGTTAAAGATTCCTGTAGGAAATTCTACGCTTGGTACATGGGATGAGAGTATCAACGGTGCACATTTTTTTTCTTTATGAAGAGTAGTTCATGACTAGAACAACCTGTCAAAGCAGCTGCAGAAAGACAACCTAAACCCTGCAGTGTAGTCTCTTGGATCATTTTACTTTAAAGAAAGAATTACTGTGGAACAAACTGTCCTTAACCCTATTAGAATAACGATGAAAACAGAGAAGAATCTAATGAACCCTTCAGTGATGCTCAGACAGTTCAGGGACTCTGTTGCAAACAACAGCCCAAACCTCTCTATGCAACCTCAGTAGTAAAGAGCTTGCTGCTTGCTCTTAGTGAAAGCTTTCTGTTAACAAGCCCTGATTAGTGTGTGAGGAGTTAACTTGAACAGTTGGGACATCTCCTAGGCTGTTATCTCTGGCTTTCTTTCACTGTGATAGCGTTACCTTTGTAGGTAGATGACAGAAATGGGAATTCCCTCTGAAAATCATGCTATAAAGCACACGATGTGCAACTTCCACAAGAAGTTTTTTTTTTTCTTTTTAATCTTTTGTAGCCTTGATCTTTTAAAGCAGCTTAGCTTCAGGAAAAGTAATAGTGTATAATGAAGGTTTCCTGTGCTGCGGAACCATTTTCAGATGAAATGTGGGAGGAGAAGGCAATTTCCCTACAGCTACTAAAATGAAGATGCATGATTATTTCTTCAGTATATAAAGGAACCGGGCTTTGTATTTATGAGCACAGACAATATTATCTGTACTGCAGTAACCCACAGTCAATACAAATATTACAAGTATTACTTCATTTTGTTCGCTATGCTTCAAGATGTGGGGAAGGCTAAATCTGCTGCTTGTTATGCCTGGCTAATTGTGCTGCTAATAAGAATTGTTTTTTTGAGGTCAGTTGACCTTCATCTTTCAGTGAGAGATGAGGATATTCAGCACTGGACAGAATGAAACTTTTAGTTCCCTCTTGCTGATGTAAATCAGGAGTAAAAATCCTTGGATACTCTGACATGGTTGTGGTAAAAGGGAGCAGAGACTGTACCTCTCTTTTTTAAAAATAAAAAATAAAAAATTGATATTGGCTGTTGCAGTGAAAGTCTGCTTATGTGAATGATAATGACAAATGAATCAGGAAATGAATGGAGAGGAACATAGCAGGGAAACAGTCAGGAAATGACAGATAATATCAACTGAAAGGAAAATGAGCTGTTTGTGCAGCACCTACCCAGCAAGGAATGAAAAGCAGAGAGGCAATATAGTTAATATGGCTTCTCTCATCATGTTTAATTTTTTGATGGGGATGAAAGCCTGAAAATAAGCTAGAGGCAGCAGACTCCCTTGTCTAATCTCCAAGCACTTTCCCCTTTTCTATTGTAGCTAGGGGAACCTGGCATTAGTCAGTGCTTCAGGTGATTGGGGAGCAGGAGGGATTTATGGCTGAGAAGTGAAAGATTTAGAAGTCAGCCACAACTCCATCTAATTGCCACTGAAGTGACTTGAATTTGGGAGCATTTGGTGTTGTTGGCAAGCTTTCCAGCTATCATAAACAAAGACACCAAATTAATGAAAATACTTGCCAACCCCCTTACCTCCTACACAAAAACATTAAACAAGGCAAGTGGCGAAGATGTGTCTGGTGTTGAATTAATACTGGCAGGGGCGGGAGAAAACATCTATTGATCTATTTCACACAGACATGTCTATAACTCAGATGGCTGCATTAAGATGAGATAGCAGGTACAGTGGTTTGATATTGGGAGAGAGGGAAACTGCCTCTACTAATTATACACATGGGCAAAGCAGCTTTTAAAACAAATCAAAGTACAGAGTTTGATCCAAATCCAACTCTGCTACAGCTCCACCGAGGGCACTAGCGTTACATCACGGATGGATTTGTCTTTCATACCTCCACAAAGCGGACATTATTGTGGCTGGTGAAGTGAATTGACAATATAGTGGGTCTCAGGAGGAGATATTTAGAGCAGTAAAAGCCCTGGCCCTTCTTGCTAGTCAGCTACTGTAGACGGTGCAAAGGGTTCTGTGTTCACCGCGGTGCCACAGGGAGGGATCTTGCTTGGGAAGTGAAAGGCAGTGATGAAAGGGATAGGTGGCAGCCTACCTGCTTATAGGAGCCACGTCAATGCAAAAGGAAATAATCAGCCCTTTGTCTGGGGCGGGGGAAGCACCCAGGAGCCTTGCTGAACAAATGAGAATGTTTGGTCAGGTTATGTGCATCTCGTCCCTGGGGAAGGGAAACACTTGGAAAGATGGTGCCAGGCTCGTGTGGTAGTAAGCATTCCTGTTTTATTTACAGTTCATAGCATTTTCAGCTCACGGTTCTTCAGCGATAGCTACAGCTAAGCAGTACGAGACCAAACCCGGATGAACAACCTTCAACAAAATAACTGTGAAGCAATTTTGTTGATTCAGTAAATAGCACTGCTGTCCCTGACTCAGTCTTGTAGCACCATGAGGTCAAGGGAAAGTCTGCTGTCATTTAGGTAAATGGTAATCATGAATACTTGGTTACTTGTGATAGAAAAGATACTTTGTCCCTTTCTAAAAAAAAAAAAAAAAAAAAAAAAAAGGGGGGGGGTGGGGATGGGTTATTAATGTGGCGGATCAGTTCCATCAGCAACAAAAACGTAGGTTGAGCTAAATAAGATTTGTCTGTTGCTCTTCCCAGTTTGTGAGTGTGTAAGGGCTGAAAGTGCCACTTATCTGCCTAAATTTTTATTTTTGAAAGTAAACTCTTCAGTTTATGCTGTAGTCTTTTTCCTAGCTTAAGTGAAGGTTGGATCAGGACACTTACAAAGTGGAGAAAAAAAAAGCCTAAAAGCTAACTACTTTTCTGTAAGAACATTAAAGTCTTGGGATTTTCACCCTTCAGAAACTTGAAGAAAAAAAGCTTCATTTTCATAATGATGAGGAGCTTGCTGGGAGCAACAGATTGAAATGAAGGGAAGAAAAATTTAGGCTTTTCATGATGAACATTGTCTTTCAGTTAAACCTATGTGCCACTGGGCCACATCCTGAGGAAGAGGCAGAGCATGCCAGCAGCAAGCTCTTTATAGAAGGAAAGTTGAAACTGACCTGTACCGCTGCTGGTCCTCTGGCAGAAACTGGGAGGTGGCATGAAGGTCTGAGAGCCTCATATTCAGGGGGAATGAGGTTGTCACATTTCTTTTTCCATGTGCTGATGTGCATGGCAGAGGCTGGTGTCACTGCAGTACTCCCCAGCACCATGATGCAGTGTTTTCTGAGCTATAGATGTATGTCAGCATCTACAGCTTCAGGTTTAAGAAACATCCTGTAAAGATCATGAAATTATTTTAATGTTAGTGTACTCCCCTCTTCTGCTGGGAAACTGAACCACCTTGTGGAGGATTGGAGTGTTAGGCTTGTAAGGACTTTGACCTGAGGCAGAAACAAGGCTACAGGATGGGTGAGCTGGCTGCAATAGGAGCCTTGAAAAGCAATCCCCAGCCTCTCAAAACTCTGGGCAGAGTTTACATCTCTGTTCCTGTGGCAGGGCTGGGCTCCTCCCAGGGGTCAGTAATGCAGAGCTGTTCTGCCCCAAGTGTGGCTGAAACCTTGTGTCAGAGGAGTGAGCAACAGCCCCTGACGCAACCTGCTCCCACCAGGTGGGTCAGCTGTTACTTGCAGCGTTTAGCTTCAGCTCCCTGCTAGTCCAAATGCAAGTCCACCACAATGTCTGAAGATGAGTACACACCCCATGTGCAGATTATCATACAACAGTGATGAAGCAGTACATTTTTGCTGGAGTAAACAGGAGCCCTCGGTTATCAAGCAATTACTGATTTATGCAGGTTTTTTTTTTTTTTCCTGACAAATGCAGTTCGATGCTTCATTGAAATAAGAATAAATGAATTTGTGAATTTCCATTAATTTTTTTGGGGGGTGAGGGAGTGTGGAATAGGAGGTAATCCAGCAAACAAAAACAAAGAGTCTATTATCTGATTGAAGAGGCAAGCTAAGACTGTTAGTGACCTGCTCCTCATCTCAACCGTTGCTGAAGGCCAGAAGACAGAGCAGGAATGCAATAAGCTGTCTGTTCTTAGTACTAATGGTTCAGTGAGCAAGAAAATAGCTGTGAATAAACCATGTCTCAAATGTTTTCTCTTCTCTGCTCTTACTAACTTCTCTCAGCTGTGTAACGCAGTGCCTTCAATTCCCTTGCCCTCCCACTCCCCGAGGGTGTAGGTTTTTGGGTTCCTCTTCCAGTTTAGCAGAAAAGCTGACTCCAAAGGCTCTCTCCCAGCCTGGCCTCCATGTATGCAGCGTGGTGTGGATCAGCTAAGGGCAGTGCTGCATTCTTTGCAGCTGGCTTGCTTGGCAGCACTGGCAAGGAGTCTGAGTTTGTGCACAATGGCATGTGGCTGGGATGTCTAGCCTGGTAAATTTCTAAACTGTGTTCCCCAAAATAAGGTGGAGAGGAGGGTATATAATTCATCCATTCCCCCAGTGCAAGAGGAGACGTGCTTTGAGGTGAAAGGCAGGCTGGAAGTTTTAGATGGTATCCCCTTTAAGCTCAAAGATCAGAGACATTATGTGGTATCTACCTTCTGAGTTATAAAAATCCTCAAATCCCACAATCCTTCTCAAAAACAAACAGACTGCTGGTCAGAGGGATTTTTTCTCTTGGGAAAATACAGTAGTCCTAGCAGTGCATTAGAGAGAAATTTGCTGCACTGTCCAGATATCCACCCTGTTCAGCTCTTCAGATTGCTGTAAAAACTATTTTAGTTTTTTGAATTCAAGCCACTGATGCAAGATGGGGAAAAGCAGCCCCACAAAAAGGTAAGCATTTAAAAGGTAATTGCCACTGTGCATGGCATGCCTCTTTCTTAGCATAATAAAGCTGCTAGGAGGTTAGTGTAGGATTAAGCTTTTCACACCTAATAAAAACCTGCAGCTGAACTTGTGCACAGAGTAAAATTTTAACAGGTAGATTTGAAATTAAAATCACAGTGGAACTCCAAGCTTACCCATGTTCTAAAGGACAGTCCCCTTTGAATGATACCCACCTTGACTGCAGCTACAAAACAGGATGATTTAAAACTCATGTATCACAGGGCTATTGTGAACATTACTAGTGACATCTGTCTTGTAAATGCTGGAGATGAAGGTGACTGGCAGGTAGGAGACAGCTGCCCAGGTTCTGGTGGCCCAGTTCTGGTGGTGGATAGATGGGGTCTCACATGACCGATGTGCTGGGCAGACAGAGCCATCTGCTGCGAGTGCTGCAGCTCTTTCTCCATCCTCAGCACCCAGCCCAGGTGGGAGCCCTGGTGGGATCTCCATTTCCTCTGACTCACAAATGTCTGTTAGCTCCCCTCATCTTTCTGAAAGTGAATGTCACTTCAAACTTGGAGGTTTGAAATTTCCTATGTTTTTCTAATTTGTTTAAAATCAAAAGACCTAATTGCAGGAAAAAATGACTTCTTTTTTTTACTTGTCTCAGCTTTCTCATATACGATAACAATTAGATTTCATAGAAACAAAGTAATTACTTCCACTTTTTTTTTTGTTTTGAAATGAGTTTTAAGTCTGGAATTGTGCTATCACAGGGAGAAAAGTCCAAAGGAAAGGCTCTGAAGAAAATCAAAACATCTTTTAAAACTAGGAAAAGTATAGATTTTATTCTAGCAGAAGAGACTTCAGTGAGAAAGGATTCATGTACTTCTCTTCAGAAAAACATTTTTTTCTGTATGATCTTCATTATGTGCTCTTCCCCCAAACTTTTCTTTGAAGAACAATAAACAACTTGCCAAGTTCTCCTAAATGTGTAATTCTTATTGTATAGATTCCTTATGACATCTAAGGTCATGATGCTTAAATGTCTCTATTTTCTCTGTAAGAGGATAAAAGCAAAGTTTTCTGCTAAATGGACAGCTTATGAATGACTTTTAATTTGAACTTTTTAACAGAAATCTGCCCTCTACATGCAGCTGGGTGTTTAATTCATACTGAACAATTTCTGTGAGATACTTCTTGTGTTCATGAATTCTTTTTTAACTTAGTCCTAATTTCAGGCTTAACTCCAGTTTAACAGATGCTTTTGCCTCTGAGTTTATTAATAGACAGTACTCCTTCCCTTAACTAGTGTGAGTTTCCTGGCTTTGTCATCATGTTCCCATTTAAACCTCTGGGGGTTTTGAGGCCTTGTCATGAAAATAGATTATTGTTGGAGGATGGAGCTGATCTGGGTGAAACCGACCCCAAATAAGCAAAGAAAGGAAGTGAGCTGGCTTGAAAGCGCTAGAATTTGTGTGATAAAGACATTATTTACTACCCTGTCACTGCTGGAACTAGGAGATACTTCTCTTGTCTTATCTGGAAGCCCTGTGCATGACCTCCATCCCTGTCTGGCTTCTGGCTGTGGGAGTTGGGCTCTGGGCCTGGCAGCACCCAGAAAGGACACTGTTAGCCAGGGCTCAAGAGGACATGCTGGTGTCATCATACAATGCCTGTCTTGAGGAACAGAAAATCCCAATTTCTGAGATCTCTTCCTCAGTCTGAACTGGAATGAAAACAGAAGTTTTCTTGTGGGATTTAATATTTTTTCATAATTTTAATCTCTTTAGCTTAACGTTTGAGGTTAGGTGTAGTATACAATATCAAAAAATATCCTTCCATACCATTATTTTACACAGTAAGGAAATGTTCAAAACTGGAATCAAAGAAACAATCAAAATGTTTTATGAGGGCTAACGCAACTATGCCCAAGTCACTCTGAATCCTGTGGCTTATGCATGATTCTGCAGCAGAACAGCCAAAGTGAAGTGTCCAAGGGGAAATAAAATATTAAGGTGTAGAAAATGAACCATCAATCAATGTCAAGAAGAGAGGACTCTTTTGTTCTTTGAACTCTTGCACTGGCTTTGTCAGTTGCCTACCTGTTGGGAAAAGACAGAATATTTTATATTTAAAAAAAAAAAAAAGGCAACTGAATCCTGGGGCTAGAGGTTTTATGGCTACCTCCAGCCACCTTCAGACGGGTGATGCTTGCTGGCCTTCACCTGTGTATGAATACAGCCTTTTTGTAAGGTTTTAAGGTAGATCTGTCTCTTCTGAAGGAACAAGAAAGAGTGGGCCAATGCAGGAAGATATTTTGCCATCTGCAGGGGAATATCAGCATAACACTGTGGTGGGTACTGGGAATAAATGATTTGTTTCTCCAGGCTGTGGTGGTAGCCTGCTGTCAAACCAGTTTACATTTAAGAAAATTGTGCTCTTAGATCACAGCCTGTACTTGGAGTAGACGTTATGCAGATGATGCACTTGCATTGTCTTGGCTTCTGTTTGAAGAACTATTACAACTTTGGGTATCAAAACCACATTAAGGGGAAAGGACTTCATATATTTTTTCTACCCAAAGCCCTGAGGAAAATAAAGACTGCATTCTAAAACAAAGATGAACCAGAGAAGGTGAAAGAGACAACGTGGTGACAAAATGAAGAGTTGGTAAAGGAGGGAGAAAAGAAATGAGGAAGACTGAAGAACTTATATCTTCAGTTGTTTTTTCACACTTCTGCAAATATCATGCAGGTGTTGCTTATATTGCTTTGCTAACAGTGCTGTTGAAGGATTAGCCTTTCACCTCAGCTTCTTTTTCTTCATTTTGTTTGAATCTGGTCAATCCTGAGCTAGCAGCTGTGGCTCCCTTCAGGCCTGTGAAGTGCTAAAATTTTTATAGTACAGTATTAGAGTCAGGAATATGGCTCTGGCAAAGCTTTTAGCATTCTTCAAGCTAGTTCTAAGTTTCTCATGCTTTTGGCAAATACTTTATTTGGGTTTTTAGTCTGAAGTTGCAGTTGCTACAGAATGTCTTGATCTTTTTCAAGTTGAGTACCTTCTTTGGCACTGATTTCTCCCTGCCTTGTTCCCCTCTTCCTTCCTTCATCTTTCATTTATTCATTCGCTTTTCTTTTATATTTTTGTTTCCAGGCATGTATGCAAAAGTACTGGTTTATATTTAGACAGTACCATGTCTCTGGAGTCAGAAATCTCATTATGCTTATGGGATATTACTCTACTTGAATTCACTTGTGTATAACTTGTCCTAGACCTAGATAATGCCTAACATCATGGCATAAAGCTCTTTCTTTCAGTGTTTTGTATTGCTAGGTGTAGTGCTCTCTACTTTCAAATCCTTACTGAATAAAGTTGTATTTTATTTATGTCCATCTGCTTCTCTGCTCAAATCATATTGACCAGCAATACTGAATTATGTGGGAAAATGTTGTCTCTACTCTAACAGTGGTAGAAAAATAGCTTGTTTGGAAGCAGAGTTGTTCCCACTACAACCACCCTGCTGCAGAGCATGTGCGGCTCTTCCTGCCTCTTCTCTTGTGCAGGAGGAAGACAGTCCAGAGCAAGGGTGGGCTTGTGCAAAAGGAAAACAGTGTTGCTGTTAATAGCAGGAAAGTTGGAAGGGTAGCTTGATAGCTTTTTCTGGCGGTGCAGCAGCAGCAGGGCTGGTGCTGCAGGACTCAAGGGGCTCTCAGGAGCAGAGCAAAGGGTGGAGATGGAGACCTGATGAAGCAGGGGCTGACTGTAGGGAAGTCCTTGTGCCATTCTTCTGGGAAGAATAACCTGGACTATTGATTGTCACCACGGAGCTGCCAGACCTTGGTAGACAAAATTTTCTTTGTAATGGCCACAAACTTGCGCTCAAACATGCAGTTGTGACAAGATTAAGAATGTCGNATTCAAGAAATAAACAGGTCAGATGTTAGTCTAATTCTTCTGAACAGCGGTATCTACCAGGAAAAGTAATCATTGAGCTAAAGGAAGGAAGGGGCTTTGTGATCTGAAAATTAACTGATGCTGGGACCAATGCAAGGGTTAACTTACTGCTTGCTTGGAAACTCAGAGTGACGGGAGAGTTTAAGTTCTGAAAGACTGTTTATAAAACAACAATTTTGACAAGTCTTTCACAGTTCACTAAGTGGAACTTGTCCCTGTTGAGATAACATTGTTAGAGATGAGCTTGCTTGTGTTCAGTTTTTTACAATGCTTAAAACTGGTTTGCTGTAAGATGCTGAAAAGGGCTATTTTCCAATTAACTAGAAGGAAGTAAGGGAAAGTAAGCTTGTCTTTAGAAGTAGTTTCCAATCTTTAAGTATTCAGATTTTCTTCCTTTTCTGAAGTGCAGAATAAATACTCGTATCCTATGGATTTGCCATGTCCACGAAAATGAATAATTTTGAGAACACATATAATGCTCATATACCTCTGAAGTGCATTTACATCTATTGCTGCATTTATGTTGTACCCACACATAGCTAACAATCAGGCCCTTAAAGACTCTGGATTACTTGATGGCTGATAGCAAAATACAGACCAATTTTCAAAAGGAAAGACAAACCTATTGTACAGAACGTCCTAAGCCCAGCAAGGAACATAAGTTGCTCAGTGGAAAGAGTGTGAAGAGCAATTTTGGCTTCAATGCAATTAGTTTAGCAGCTGAAGTTCTGCATGGGCTTAATTGGCTTGTTGAAGTTAGCCCTAACACGGTTACTGTGGAAAAGTTAGAGCTTTCACACAGCAATGTAAATGCTTGCTTCTAATGTCCCCTGCTTTCAGTGAGGTTAGCAAATGTTGCAATTCTCTGTGAAAGTTAGCATTATGACCTGGTATTTTTAGTACTATGTCTTTGGGACTGGCTCTCCTTCTTATCTGGAATTCATTCTGCTGCTTCCAATGTTTGCAAAATGCTCTCAGCAGCTAAGTACAAAACTTTAGTTATTACTTCTGAAATCTGAAAGGTTTAGCAATATTTTTAGATTTCTACTTTTCCTAACATTTTGGCTTCATGCTGCATATGCAGTCAATATATTTTTGACAATATTTTGCATTTTATTTTTCCAAGGAATGTCTTATTAGATTGAATCACGTAGGAAGAATGGCTTTGTTTTTTGTGAGTAACTTGCGTGTTATTCAATATCAGTCAAACACTGATATTGAATAGTTTAAATCTCCAGGGTACGAACTATAAATTAACATTAAGGGCCTCTCAACATGCACTATGCTGTTTAAATAGTTGTGCAAAGTTAGTAGATGTTAGCAATTTCTACTTGGATACAAATGTATCATCTGTTCTAATATTGTTTTAACTCTCTTGAACTGCATGTCAGGAAAAGAATACCTTAAAATTAGGAAATAGCATGGCTGAATAGTGTAATGGATCACCAAGACTTTTACTGTCATTCAGTAGAAGTTTCAGGTTTGCTTGCAGCTGGCATTACTAGTTTTCCTAAAAAATACTGTGGTTGCTAAGCATGGTCCTAGAGGATAAACACCCATCTTGCTGGGACCACAGATTCAGTCTCTTGACAGGTTTATCATAAAAATCTGATCTATGAAGAATGAACTCTCCTGTTACAAGAGATGACTTTCTTTACCAAGTAAAATAGCCTTTTAGGCATATACAGGCAGAACAGTGAGGAGAGTTTTCACTACCAAATCTTTTTGAATAAATATAATTTCAGATCTAGAGCTCTTCATTTGTCACATTTCTCAGAAATGTGAGAAATTTGTGACATAGACACGATGAATAAATAAAGTAAAAACCCCACAGAGTATATTATGGGATGGACTGTAGAGAAGACATTTTGGTTAAGAGCTTGTCATTTCCAGAATGTGTAGCAGCTGTGAAAAACACCTTGGCATCTTCATAGTACTGCAGCAGCTTAGTGCTTTGTGCTATAAACTAAGGATGGGGCTCCATGCTTCTCAGGGAACTTAGGAAGCCTGGTGACAAGTACTCAGTACTTCTGAAGACTGAAAGTGGAAACCCTGGCTACAGAAATCAGGACTGTGCTAGTACCCAGTCTGTGGTAATACCTTTCTCACAGTGTCAGCACATACTCATCTCACTGCAGGCTGCAGTGTGTCTCTACCTGCTTATCCTGCTTGCTGTTGTCTTCACCATTTCCTATGATGTGCTGCTGGATGTATGGTATTAGGTCATAAAGTCTTCCCTCCTTGTCCTTTCTCCATCCCTTCTCACAGCCTGCTACACATCTTTTTTTTCCACCACACAAAGCTAAACAAGGCAAAGCAGGGAGCTGGTAGTTCATTACTTTTCCTCAGAAGTTGTTATGACGGAGTGTTTTTTTTTTTTTTTTTTAAACCACATGTGGACTAAGATCCTTTGAAGTTCCTTTGTTAGTATTTGGGGGAATATAAAACTTTAGTTTAAGCTTCTGATCTTTCATAACTGCATATAGAACTGCAGTGTTCAAATTGATGCTTAAAGCAGCTCTTCTAAAGTCATGCTTAATCAGTAATTAATTAGCCTGGAAAAGAATGACTGAAGCTTGATTTATATGTAAGTCTGTATTTTGGCTCCCATCTGTGGTGAAATCAAGATATATGCTGCTTTATGTTCATTCATGAAGTTGGCTTGATTTTTATTCTTATAGATTACAAATTCATTGTTTATACATTAGGTATATTAAGAATGACCCTATTTAAAAAACGTAGTTGGGAACATTATGCAGTGTTAATTGAAACTTCGGAGGTGAGAAAAGGCACTTGACCTAATGATAGCTTGGCGTCTATCCTTGTGTTTGCACTACCTAGCTCATAGGTGCAAATGCTTGATCTGTGCTAGTGCACAATTACAGGATATGGCAGCTAGTTGTGTGATTAACTTCTTGTTTATTCAGTGCCTGCATTCACGCAGACATGATCAATACTTTCATACCTAGATTGTCCTCTTGTTTTTGTATCTAACTACCACTGACCTCACTGCCAGTGTGAAACAGAGTAAAATAAATACAGGAAAGGAGAGAGTTGTCCTTGGAGTAGCCAACCTTAAGATAAATGCGTTTTCCACAAAATGTTTGGTTGGAAATGATTCATTTTCCTTAAGACAATACCAAATGAAACAGATGACTTGAAGTATACATTTAGAGTGACTTTGGAAAACAACAGAACTTTTCTTAGCATTGGAGAACTCTCAGTTCTGTGTGCTATGAAGCTATAATGACAAATGCCTTGTGGAATCATCGCTGTTTAAATAGCGGTCATGCCTATTCAGTGCAGCAGTGAAATGGGAGTCAGCTGCCAGTTTCATCAAAATCAAGAGACTGGGATTGAAATGAATGTTCAGTTTGCGGCATCCTGGTGCAATCTTACACAAACTAGGCTATAAGGTGCTTTTAGAAAGCAATTCTTGGACTGGTTTTCAAGAAAAGGCAACACAATGAGCATGAAGGAGTTTCATCTGCTAAAAACTGAGGTGCTGCAATGCATGTTAAGTATTTTTAGATCACATACTCACCAGTCAAAGAATGTCCTGTATAAATGTAATAGCTACAAGAGTACTGAACTAGTCATACCCTTGTCACACTTGTGTGCACACATGCATGTTTCACTCATCCTTTTTGGTCCTCCAGACATTTTTACTTTTCTGTACCAAGTGGGACATCCTCCACAGAAGTGGTGTTTGTTATTTCAGGATAACTTACCGGCTTGATGTCTGAAGTGTTTATATTCAGGTCAAGGATGTTGTCTTAAATCCTTTCTAAGAAGAGGTGGGAATGGAGGCTGAATTTCCTACACTGTTGGTGTAGAAAATCTTGATCTTGGAAGTGCTAGGTAAAACAGAACTTCTGATCATGCTTCATGAGAAAAAAGTCTACACTAGCTCTTAATTTCAGCAAATTATTCAAAAGCTTGCATCTTGATGGGGAGCCTCCTTGCAGCTTGTAATAAGCCACTGAAATCTCACCTTCCTCTGGGTCTCGAGACACAGTCCTACTTCTTAGTCATCTCCTACCAGGTGCCCCAAGCAGCTCATTTCTGTGTGCAGGCTCTTCTGGATTGCCCAGTACTTGCTTCTGTCTCTTTAAAGACATGACAGTCTAGGGAGCCTTGGGGCTGTAGATACACTGGGCAATCAGAAACCTCAAACTGGTTGATTTA
>VXAV01010111.1:187028-202660 GCA_013399715.1 Alectura lathami | reverse complement strand
GAAGACAATGATTCAGGTGGAATCCATCAGGGTAGGCATCTGATGAGATCAAAAAGTAGGAAAGTTTACATCTTTCTGTTTCTGTAGGAGTAAAATAAAAAGAAACCTTTCCGGATCCAGTTTTATTTGAATCCTAGAGGAAAAAACCTTCTAGGCGCCAAGTAGTTGGGAGCGATTATTAAAAAGCTATGTAAGGAAGCAATCAATTAGAGCTGTTTTTGTTTCTAGCACTTCAAAAAAACCTAATTAGAAAAGACAAAAATTGAAATAGGAGCCTAATCTTTTAATCTTTGGAAATGTTGGCTTTGTTACTACTAAAAACTTGAGTTGTTTGAACTGAGTTGTCAGGCCCAGCATGAAAAATAGAGGCTTCTAATGGAAGCTTCATTTGATTATGCTGAGTCCTGTCTGCTCTGCTCTTTTATTCTCTTCCAGAGAAAGTAACCAAAGATGAATATTCCTCTACATTTCCTCCTTAAACTGATGATCTCTAGTTAGGCCTCATGTTTAAGCAGTCTTAAACTTTACAGCGAGCTATATAACCCTCAGTGAAACTTGTCCTATTTACTTCCTGTGCTATGTACAGCCAGCACACGTGCTTGCTGGAACCCCAGCACCACATCAGATGGGAACAGGGGATGCATGCTGAAATGGGGGGTCCACCTGGCTAGCACTAGTTTTCAGAGTCAGGGTTTCTACCCTGACCTTCCTCTCTCCCCAGTGTTTTGAGCCACCACCACTTTTAGGATGAACTTCAGCATCTGATGTGTTTAACTACTTGCTATGTGTGAAGCTGAGTGAAGACTTCATTTGGGCTGTGATGGGTCCTCTAAATCCCTTTTCTTTTCACATCTGTTGTGCATTGTCCATGCTTTTGCTTTGCAGTCTATTAAGATGCAGTTTGAAATCAATTTTCTTGTCCTTGTTATGATGCTTCTGATTCTGTAACAAATTATTTATCTCTTGTTCCTTGTTAGTTAACTAGTAATTATTCAGCCCACTGAAAGAGCTTAACCGGCACAGGCCTATTTTTCATGTTTTAATGACCTATGCCATAAATGTTTCCTCTATTGTTGGCACAGTTTCTTTATAGTATTACAGACATAATCATGTTGTTCAGTGCAGCATGAAAGGGGAATTCTAATCCATGTGTGATGCTGGCATTTCAAAAGTATATCAGACATTGGTCTACAGCATTTTAAGGCTGGCAAAAAATCTTATCACACTCCAGTTGCTCTGGTTGCATCTCAAGGGAGAAATAATTTAAATACAGTAATAGAAAAAGAGGGATTTTGAACTAAGGCTGCTTTAAAAAGTGGAAAAAAATAAGTGTAAAACTCTTATCCGAACTAAGAAATTATTGCCTAACCAAATCTATCCCTTCCTGATTCCGGATTGGGAAAAAGACAGCAGGAAGATGTTTTATCAAACAATCTACTCTTTGACTTGCATTTCAGCCCTCCATGGGCAGAACAGGCAGCCTGCATGGATCATATACCATACAGTATACTGTGTCAAAGAACATTACTATTATTGGAAAGGAGGTACTTTTGAAACTGGGAAACTGAGTCTGAGATGCCTGCGTACATCTGTATGGACTTGCAATCAGTGCTGACATGTTAGCGTGCCTTTGCTTGTGCAGACAAACACTAGATTTTTCCATTGGCTCCCCTTATCTCCAGGTTTCTATTCTCAGTTCATGTACCCAGAAATCTTTGCCCTGGGATCCCTTGTTGCTACTTGAACA
This sequence comes from Alectura lathami, assembly GCA_013399715.1. NCBI lineage: Eukaryota > Metazoa > Chordata > Aves > Galliformes > Megapodiidae > Alectura > Alectura lathami. The sequence goes on along the minus strand of VXAV01010111.1, from coordinate 200,913 downwards.
TCCCTTTCCCCTGGGATGTTCAGCCTGCGGTCCCTGCTGGCCAGACGTAGTTCTTCTTCTGCCTTCTTTAATCACAACCAGACTCAGCAACTAAATCAGTGTTTGCCCCTTCCCTGCTTCTGCTTCTGTTTTTCTGAGTTTTAGTCATATGACTTCTTCTTGCCCAGCAAAAAGCAGAGACAATGCTTTTTGCAGAGAAGACTGTCAGCAAGACAGCACTTCAGCTCTCATCTGCAGACAACGTGTCTGGCCAATGCAGCCTGAAGGGAACCAGAGATGGGTGGTTTCCTAGGGCTGACAAGGCTGTGTAAGTGAAGCAGGGGCTGTTGGAGGGTACAGTATGCACAAAAGCAACAGAACCTGCAGAGATTCACTCATGAAATTGAAGTTTTTGTCAAAAGTACATGGATAGCAAACTTGTCAGTTTCACAATGTGATATTGTTCATGCTGAACTTTCAGATCTCCAGGGTGGAATCTGAGGTCTTTTCCCTAAGTACAGATAACATAGAAATGATCTCTTGAGGATTTTTCAGTGGCAAAACTCAGAATTGCTTGACTTTTCCCCCTCCTCCCCCCACCCCAGAGGGGGAAAAAAAAAATTGCCTGAAACAAATGTTTATTATGGAATTTTTCCTCCTATATATCAAATGTTTCAAAAAATTATGAAGTAATATGAATGAAATCCTCAAGTGAGAGCTATCAGGTAATCCTGATGAGAAATGCTAATGTCAGCAGCCATACACTTAGAATGTTCTGCAAAATGGAAATCCTGAGATTTGAAAATAGTTTTTGCCTAGTTTCAGAATGAAGAAATCAGAATCTCAATTTTTTTCAGTTAGAAAGCTTGAAATGACTACATTTATGTTAAAATGTCATCATTTGAAAATTTGGAGGATGTTGGTAAAATCACTCTTTAACTCAATGACATTAGGATGAAAAATAGGGCAGAAATGTTGTGGCTGTTTTGACTCTAAGACTTAAAGTGAATGCATTTTTTTTTTCTTTTGCTTGAGGAGCAGAGTCTTAGTCTGACTGTGATGGCTTTGCTAAAGAGCAAAATAGTAATTGCCATGCTCTCATTTTCTGTATGTTTGACTTGAGCTTTTGAGAGAAAACTAATTTATAGTTTGAAGAGGGAAAAACAAAGCAAGCAAAGCAAAAAAATCAAAATTCCATGAGCAGAAGAAGTGGCTACATTTTTACATACATATTGCAGCTCAGCTTCAGTTCTATAAAATACTGCATTTGGCTCTGAGTTGATTTTTTTACCTCATCACATAACGGTGGCTCTGTATCTCAAGGTAACCCCATCCTTCCCAAAGGAGTCAAATACTTTCATCCTACAATATTTAGTATTAAAAAACCCCAAAGTACAAGAATTCTCGTGATACTTGTCAAAATCACATCTAGTGTTTCTTTTTTTTTTTTTTTCCTAGCGACTACTTTCTCAAAACAGCTAAGCTCTGCCATAAAGGACACATTTGTTAAAAGCACATCCTTAAATATTTCATTGCCAGGTGTTACATTTCTTCTGTAGGCATAAGTGTCCAGGGGTAAATGTCACCACTCTCAGAATCTTGCCATTATACAATGTTTTTAAGGTTTCTTGGGAATTGCAGCTTTTATTTCTAAAGTTTCCCTGTTGTGTATATTTTTATTTCAATTGGAGTTCTTAAATTAGTTATGTCTTAAGTTTAGTGTTTTTTTTTTTTTGTATTAATGAAGAAATATATATATAGAAAAGATACCAAGGAAAAAATATTTCTGTTCATTCAATATTTTTCCATAGTAAGGACGAATTTAATTTAGTTCTGTGTTAGAATTTCAGTTTTTAAAGAGAATGAGTTTGACATTAGCTGTGTGATAGCCTAAAAAGCAAACATTTCCATTTTGGTAATGTTTGCATAGGAGTAAGCAAACCATGGAACTTTGATTATCTGGCTAAGTTCTGCACGTGGCTAGCTGCTGCTAACAGCTGACTAAGATTATTTGGTCACTTCATAGAACAGCTTGTGTGCATGACTGAGCTGGTAAGGCACAGAGACATCTCCAGGTCTTAAATGCATGCACAGCAGATTAAGATTAAGAGGGGTCTGAGGGAGAGTGACTACATCTGCTCAAAGTGATACTTTAATTTAGGGTTGATATTAGTGAATTCTATGTGGCTCTTTTGACTTTTGTGTGGTGGATTAAAAAAAAAAACAAAAACTTTGCCACTGTTATAATTTGAATTACTGAACAGGTGAGGATAAATGTAATACTGTATTCCTGTAAAGCCAAATTATTGAGTCTGTTTGATTTTTAGGTTCATTCTCTGTCATGTCTGAGTGCAGGAAAGGTAGATAAATAGGGCTAATAAAAACTAGTCCAATGCATCCTCACAGGAAAGTGTGTGTAAGGTTATAGAACCAGATTCTAGTACCAGACACAAACAACAAACTCTGGCTTTTATTCAGAATATGACTAAAAATTTGAAGCTTTCATCTTTGAGACTAGAGACATTGTATATATGTGTGCAAAATGGAGGGAGTTAATAGAATTAATGTTAGCTGAGTCTTTTTACAGATAAGTTGCTGCAAACTGACAAGTAGCTTGTTCTCTAGTATGCACTGAGTACAACGTCTGGTATATTTGCAGATCATGGGCTTTAGTTGTGAGCTCACTGAAAAGAGGAAAAATTGAGACATCTCACTCAAGTTCTTTGAAGCCCATTATACCCCAAAGTTAACACCTCCATGTAAGGAAAAAAATCTGAGATGTAGATGGAGACTTGCTGTTTATATAATTGATGAGCAGATAATGCAGCTACTTATGAAAATAGGATAGGAGAATGCTCATGTAATGCTCAAAAGGAATATGCGCACAGGCCCAAATTCAGACAAATTAACATTAGAAAGCTGTGGAAGATGCAGACTACATGAAGCAACTAAAGAGGAGAAAAAACCTCCCAGTATCAGTTGTATAATAAAAAAAAAAAAAAGGGAAATGACTGTTTAACAACACCAAAATACAACCAAATAAATAAAAAGCCCTAATGGGGATGCATAGGAGTCAGCTACATATACAATGAAGAGGGAAGATTGTGTTGCACTTGTGACATCAGCCACATAATTCATTATAGAAAAGCATATAGTAAAGTCACAGATGTAGTTTTCAGCCAGATGTATAGGAGGATGCAAAGAAAATGTTCACTGTTAGCAGCTAATGCCTGAAAGCATTCTCAGAGTTGCATACAATAGTAAAAGCCTCCATGGAAAAAAAGTGAGTAGCATTAAGATCAAAGGCTATCTTTCTGGCTAAAGTGCAGGGAAAAAAGAGAAGGAAAAAAAGGGTTGGGTATTAAATGGTATGCATGTGATTTTTCAGAAAAAAAAAAAAAAGTGTATGCTTCAAAACTGACATCATTGGTAAGATCTGTCTCCCCCATCATAAGACACCTTGAAGCAGGATATGTGAAAGAAAGCTAACCTACCAGTCTTTCATCAATAAAGAGACATGGGCAAACCCCAAGGCAGTTTCGTCCTGCAATGCCTGAGTTAATTAGAATGTATTGAAACCAGGATGAGCTTCTCTTGCTTTGACTATAAAAGAGTCTTAACTAGATTAGACTTAGATGGCTACTAGTCTGAATGGATCTCACTCTAGGACATAAGAAAACAGAGCTCCTGAGGCAAAATATGAGAAACCAAACACAACATTCTCCATACCAGGAAAATGAAGAGTCTAGAAAGGGCACCCATCCTCCTAAATCAGGAAATACTGCATTAGCTTTAAAATCATTAAGCTTGTGAAAGCCTAAGTGGCAATGGTATTCAGAGAAGGAAATTTCAGCTCAGGAGTGGGGAATAAATACATAAAACTGGCATAGTTGAAAGCGTAGAAAATGTCTCAGGACCCTTCAAAATTTGTATACCTGTGGCTTGACAATAGAACGTGTGCTGTGAACAGTGATCTCCCTTGCATTAGAAAGGAGGAACAGTGGTTTGACCTGGCTATGCATAGACCCTTAAGGCCTTAAAAAGACTCTGCCAACTGCCTCAGATGAGATCACTTCCAAGCTCTTCACATGAAGCACATCTTGGCAGAGGGTTAGGGTACAGAAGAGTAAGCAAGTTAGCGGGGATATCTGCACTCTATGTAGAAGATTTTGTTTCATGAGAATGCCCTTGGCATAACTATCTGTCTGAGAATTAATCCAGAAAACAAATGTCTGAAGGACGAGGACTGGCAGTGTTCATGCGTGTTGCTATTGGCCGTCTAATATTGGTGGCCCACAAACCTAATCATTTGCAAGATGCAGGGAGACTAAACCTAAAGGTTAAACAAAGTAAAGTACAAATTGGTCTTGATCTAATGAGTTACTCCACTCACATCTTAAAGAAAAGATCCGATTCAAATAAAGTGAAAGCTATAAATCATTTAAAAACCTATCATAAGGAAATTATTTAAGGTGTGATGAACTCGCACCTACTAATACTGGTACTGGGGTTAGCACTGACTGCACTGCCTCTGTCCTGGGAGCGATGAGGCGAGGCACTGGGAGGGCGGTGGGAGTAGGAATGGCTAGCAAGAGAGTACTGTGAGCAATACTTCTCAAACATGATGGGTATAATTCTTCAGCGCAAACTGAAGTACTACAATTAAAGCAGGGCTATGAAATGTCAGCAAGAGCTTTGTTAGCAGCAGCTGGAGTAATATCCTTGACATGGATTGAGAACTGAAGCCAGTGCACCAAAAGTAGGCACAAATAGGAGAAGAATTATTTGGCATTTTTTCAGGAAATTGTATTTTTCATTTTTATAGATATACCTGCACAGTTATATCTAAAATGGTTCACAGACCTATGCAGACAGCCTCTTGCTTTGCCAAGATTCAAAGAATTATTTCAATTGTGAAGGTGCAACTTGAAAGGGAAATATGATCCCATGTGAGAAAATTCAGAAAAAAAAAAAACAACAAAAAAACCCACAAACCTTTTCTTGCAAAGTTTTGAAGGATGAGCTATGAATGTGGAAGAAAGGCTTGGGGGAAAAATGCATCTTGTGTTTGGATGCTTACATGTGTTTGTGAATGTTGGCAAAAGCAGAGAAATAGAAGAGATTATTCACTGCATCTTTTAGAAACAAAACAAAAAAGATATATATAAAAACATTTTCCTCTCTCATAAGATTGTGGAATAAAGAAGAATAATAAGGAGATGGGTATCATGCCAGAAGGGAAGAAAACAGTAATTCCAAAGAGAATGAGAATTCTAGAAGTTTTCTGAAGGCTGTTTGGTACAGTGGAGAAGGATAGTCCAGAGAGCTATTCTCTTGGCCCAGTATGAATGTACAAGCAGCCCTGTGGTCAGAGATGTGTGTGTCCCTACTGAATATAGAAGCAGAGCATCAAGGTGACCTGTTCTGGGTGAAGTTCATGACAAAGCTGACAGTAATAGAATTATACACAATGCATTAATAGAATTTATTATTGCTTATTTGTACACTTGTGGGAAACAATAGGCATTTCAGATAAGGGAGTAGATTCAAAGCCCATGTAACAAGTTCAGGGCATGTTCTAGCACATTTTTGGAATAATGTTCTACTTTTGTAACATATTGTGCATACGGACAGTCAGGTAATGAGTAAGAGTACCAAAAAAAAAAAATCTTTTAATCTTGCTGAGCTGCTGAGAGCAGAATAGCTTCTGTAAAGCCTTGTTAATAGAAAGCTTGTTTAGTTTAATATATCCTCTGAGAACCTCTAGTCCTGTGAGCAGATTGGCCCAAAGATTAGGTCTGCAGATTCTTTTGCAGCTTTTTTCAATGTGTAACCCATGTTACATGCACAATGAGCTAGCTGGATGAAGTTGAAAGTCTCTAATGGGTTTGTGAAGAAAGCACGTTAAGAAGTGGAGGGCTCAGCGTCTGAGGAAGGGAAGACATTGCACAGGAATAGGTTCCACTGTAATCCATAGAAAGTAGCCTTCTAGCAAGCCAGATCTTTGCTTTTGAAAGGGCATCTTGAAGTAGAATAAGGCCAGTTAGAAAATAGTCATGATATAATGTTCATGAAGAAATATGGAAATTTCAGAGTGAAGAACAATTGAGGATAATGAATTCTGGCAGAAAACCTAGCAGAATAAAGGTTTATACTGAACAAGGATAATAGCAGTTTTAATTCTACTAGGAGAAATAGACGTGAGGTATTTATCCTAATATTACGGGTTAAGTTTCTGAATAGGTAAAATGAAATATTTTGTTTAGCAATAGTGGCAGATTGAAATAAAAACAGTGCAGAGGACCCATATTAAGAGATCAAACTGCCTTCTGATCAGTGGAGAAGTTTATGAAATATAAAAACAACTAGAAAAGCTGGCACTATGTTTCCAGTTAGGATAGTTGTTCTCACTGTTCCTAGCACCTGTATGGTCTGGAGTGGAACGACCAAACACTTAATAACTGCCTTTGTGTGAAAGGCTGTGAATGCTGGAGAACAGTACTGGGAACAGTGTGCTGTGATAGACATGTACAGGGGAAAAAATCAAGATAAATTTTCTAAGTGTGGTTTTATGGTTTCGTTGGAAAGGGAACTGGACAAAGGTGGGAAAATAGGATGGCTTTTGAAAGGAAATGAAGCTTTGAAAGTGATATAGATTTGCAAAGGTATGGTATTCCGGATTAGAAACTGCGATGAGAATGTATAAGCCGTTCTACTATTTTACTACGTTTTTAAAGGGATTAATGAAAAGGCACTCACTTTCAGGCAAACAAAAATGTATAGTTTTACAGCAGCTATTCAAATAGAAGCAATCGTTGCCTGGAGAAATCACAGATATCCCTGTGATAAAGGGATGGATAATCTGATACTGTAACACACTTAGGGCTGTGTAAGCCAAGATAACAGGGGGTGCCAGACCTTACGCCTCTTGCTTTACAACCTACAAGGTGTGCTTGGAGGGGTTTATTTTTTCTGTCTGCTGCTGGAACAACAGCATGATGGTACATGGATTTGCCACTGTACAAGTAAATCTGCATCCTTGTAATGTGTTGTCACTGCTGTGTTTGGCTAAAGCATGAAATGCTTTTGTAATCCTTTTCAATGGATAACTTTGATGTGTTACTAGAGATGTTGCAGATATTAGTCAGGCATCATTTTCAGAGAGGTTAAGCCAGTTTCTTGTAGCTTGCCCACCTCACATCTCACAGTTTCATTATGTTTCCAACAAAGGATTCTGGAGACAGATAATGAGACACTTTTGTTTTAATTTGGCATCCCTACCCACTGTTTACTGGTGCAATACACTGTGCGCATGTACCAATGCTGGCAGTGACCAAACACAGACAATAATAGAGATGGGGAAAAGTACAGTGAAGTGCAAATAAGCATGAGGTTTTCTCATTCTCAGTGTTTGATTACAGAGGGAGAGGTCAGCTACTGGGGTTTCAGCCATGAATTGCTCATAAAATAAAAAACCAGCTATATAGTGCATCAATAGGTGCAGCCATTGCATAAATGTGAATTTGCTTAAGAAACATGTTCATTGGGATCACTGCTTTTATTTTGCTTTCCATTCTCTGACAGAATTCTTGTACTCAGCTCCTAATCTAGATCTGATTTCAAAACTGTTTTCCTCTCAGCTTTCACTCTAAAGACTCATTTCCAAGTAGCTTCACATCTTAATTGATATAGATTTACACTTGTATTCAAAATGCCTAACTTTCAGAACTCATGCTCAATTTGTTTCCTAATAGCTGTTTTTCTCCTCACGTAAAATGTGTGTAGTCACTTGTTTCTGTGGTTGATTTAAAAAATTTTTTTTTTTTTTTAGAGACATGACCTGAGATAATTCAGTTAATTATTATTTGGCTTTTGATGACAGCTTGTTTGGATGATGTTGTCATTTAAATAGTTAAGTGCATTGAGCTGTTTTTACCCCTGTCGGTATAAGAAGGAATTTGGTCACTTGAAGCTCTTCCAAAATTCTGTTGCATGTAGAGATTATCTGTTTTCAGTGGTGCACTCTAACTCCCTCCAGTACATTTATATAGCTTTGCTGTGGAAGGGAGGCAAAATATGGTCTTTTCATTTCTGGTAAGTCAGCTGCAAGAGTCCTGTGAGGTGTTTGGGTGTGAAAATCTTTTAACTATGTAGGTTAGTTTGAATTACCTCTCCGAAGCAGTGTCACGTGTACATGTGGTCTAAGGACAGAATTGTTCACATTAAAATATTGTAATATTTTACTATTGTCTAGAGCTTCACCATTGAGTGTCCCAAGGCATTTTCTGGCATGATAGCCAGTGGCTGAGGTCACATCATCCACCAAGCTCCTGTCAAGCTGAGGTATTCAACACTGACACCAGCACCTGCATTAGCAAGGCATTACAGCACTCTGGTGTGGAGTACTAGGTTTATCTGCAGGTACTGTGCCTTGATATACATCTTGGAATGGAGTACTATATATATGATTTGTCTAATAATCCAAACTGAAAATCACCTGTTAGGAGGATGATAATCTTTAACAGTTCTTAAAAATCTATGATGGTACCTTTTCTTAAAAAATTAATTAATTAAAGAAGAACTGTAGAGGGTTTGGGATCTTAAAACACGCTGCTAAGTCCATTGGATGTCATAGCAGGAGTAGTCATATTTTTGAGTACTTAATGAATTCTGCATAACATTTCAGTATAGAAATGGTTTGCGTTAAGGCACTGCCTGAGAAGATATACAGCTAGCGGTGCTATACCAGGAAATGAACTGGCTGAAAGGTCACATCCTTCTAGGAAAAAATGAAAAAGAGATAGGGAAGAAATGCTCAAATAAATGCATTTGGTTTTGCCTGCAGATTGTTACTGTTCTGCACTAGGCATTACCTAAACTTTAAAGATATTATTTCAAACTAGATTACATTTGTCTTCCCCTACTTACTGTGGAATCTGAGGACTGAGAATACAACAGGCCTAATATTGCAAATGGTTAAAAATATATAAACAAAAGGAAATGCCCAGGATTAGTGAATTATAATTTAAAATCACCTGATATAAGTTTTAAAAATTAAATCTTAGTTTCTGATGTTTGGTACTAGAATCTTCTCCGATGTCTATAAAAGTAGAACTTGGACAATTTTAGACACTGTATTTAGAACTTTTTTCTCTGTGGCTTTCAAGGGAGAATATAACTGTGACAATAACATGTCTTTAACCTCATAAGGCTGCAGAGACTGGCTTAGATAGAAAATAGATCTTGTCAGACAAATCTAATTTTATCCTTGGATGAAATTACAAGTTTGATTGATAAAAATGACCTGCTTTTAATAAGCTGTATAAGGCACTTGGAATGGCATTATGATTGAAATTAGCTCTTTACTGTATCAATGAGATGTGCATTAAATTGATTAAGGACTGGCTGGTTGATAGACTAGAAACACTAATTGTCAGTGGAGAGCTGCCATGGATTGGTGAGAGTTTCCATGCAGATTTTAGGGTGATCAGTAGAAAATGTAATATTCAGTAATTTCACCACTGTTGGTGATGATAAAAACGTGTGGATGGATGACATAGATTAAATCATGATAAAGACAGAGCAGTCACACAGACACACATTGGTTGTTTGGTAGGCTGCTTTCACTCGGATGTATTTCTTTGAGTTGCACTCCTGAAAGCAAGTAAGCGAGAAGGGCCAAAATGTCCCTGCAGCAATCGTGGATTGTAGCCAAGAGTTTTCATGAGCTCTGGGGTGTGGGGAACAGTGCACGTAAGCAGTGAGTTGAGAGTAAAACTCATGTCAGTAATTCTGTACAGAACACACTAGTGAGAACAGTGCTGGAATACCACGCCTAGTGTGGCGGTCTGCACTTTAAAGTCATTCAAAAAGTTTTTGAGGATGTAAGAAACAGCCCCTTCCTTCTGCCTTAAAGGTATTAAAACTAAATGGAAAGTTAAAATGAGCTAGTGGCTCATTTTAAGACAAAATAATAACAACAGCAACTAAAAAAAAAAAAAAAGACCAGTGGAAAACATTCCTAAGTGATGTAATAAACCCTCCATTGCTGACTTTTTTTTTTTCTGATCAGAAATGGACACTTTCCTGGTAACTGCTCATATGTGTTCCTGACATCAATACAGGACGAAATTTGAATCTGTGATGTCCAGGTCAGAGTGAATAATGTAAAGACCTTTGTGGGCTAAAACCTGTGCCTTTTGAATTTAATTAGTTAACACCTCAGAAGCCCTTTAATGCTAGGAAAGCCATGATGTCCTCTCTCATGTTAATTTCTGCTGGGGAGATAGTTGGCTTAATATCCAAGAAATATTTAATCTTAAGCACCTTTTTTTTGGTATTTTCCTTAATTTCTGATGTGCCTAGCTGTCCCAAATTATGTCTGTGTGACTTTTCTTGCTAATCCCTCGTTGTAGTTGCTTAGCACTGCTTCATTTAGCTTAGCAACATTGTGCAAGCACATCATTTAAGTTCTCCTTTATTCACAACCAATGGAGTAAACATTTTGTTATCTTTGTGTGTGGACCTGTAGTTTTTAATGAGTTTGACAAATCTGTATTGCCTTTGTACTCAATTATAATCATTAGCTTGGAGTCTGTCAACAACAGAATGCAGACGACACTTAAATCATTTGGCATCTTGAGGACTTTGTGTATAAAGTACTCAGATTTAAAGTAATCTTGATTTTAAGGTGTTTTTCCTCCTTCTCCTGCCTCTAACATACATGAATGTAATTACAGGAGTGGACTCTTCTTTCTTACACTGTAAAAATATATCCCAGTCACATCAGAGATCTTACGGAAGTTGTCATCAGTTCAAAGCACTGTCAAGCTCTGCGGAGCTGTTGTTATCAGTATGCTGTGGCAGGGTATTTGATGGCGCATAGGGAAAGCATTGTCCCAGCCAGCGTATGATTAGCAATGGACATCTTTCAGAGGGTCAAATGTTTATTTTGTCATAATTGTCACAACAATAAAAGTGTCCAAACAAATGATACCTTCAGTACTGTCACAGAATCTGACTTAAAGCTGTGTTAACTAGAATCATTCTTCGAGAGCACCGTGATGCCAAACGCCTAATGCCAAATGCCTATGATGCGACACAATATAAAAATTACTAGGTTATTGCAGTATCTATAATACCTAGCTTTGTGTATGGCCCTGTATCACCCTGGATAGCTTGGATCAACCTCTTTCTATGCTGTAGCTTTATTCACTTCTGTGCTACCCAGTCCCAAGAGAAACAGTGGGCAGCTGGGAATATGTGGATCCAGGAAAACAGGTACAAAGACAGAAGCTGTGTTGGGGCAGCATAATCTGTGTGCCTCTGCCCATGGCAGTTCATCTCTCAGGGACAGATGCTGATCTTCTGGGGAGCTGGTGAGAGAGACAGTAGGTACAGTTTAGAGAAACCAGATCAGCTCCTTATCCAGAAGGCTTTAACAGTATGGCAGTAGTTGGTAGGAGGGCAATGGCTTCTTGGTATCGCTATCATGTCACTACCATTTGACAACTCCGTAGTCAAATGAACATCTAAAGAGAAAATTTCCCTGCATTCATTCATCTTGGCTCATTAGCATTGCCATGATCTGGGCAAAGGCTTATAACACTTCTACTACAAATACATTTTTGTCTGTGTTGCTAATCAGATTCTACTGGATCACCATTAGAACAGCTCCCTCAGCTATTTCTGGCCTACATCCCCAGGAAATAGCTGTCTCTCCCTCTTCCTAAGCTATGATTTTTGCATCTGAGTGTGACAGTGGGAATTATTCGGGATTCTTTCAGAGCAATTCTTCACTAATGCTTATCCTGGGAAGATCTTTTCGATCAGAAAACAATTCCTGTGAGATGCCAAGTTAACATTTATTCTAGAAATATCTTTGATTTCTCAGATAAAAATGTTTCTGGGTGTAGATGCCTCACACTTCAATGAAACGACAGGATTTTCCAAGGGTATTTTTCTTCAGTTGAAAGTTTCTTTTTCTGCTGAAAGCAGTTTGGAGGAAAAATATTTGACCAGCACAGTGAGGCCCCAACCATGTATACAAACACAGCTTTGTCTGACCTTGGATAGCTGTCAAGGACACACGATTATAGGTATTTTGGGTTGACGGATGGCTGTGTTAGCCTGACCTCAGTAGTAAACCAAGTCTTTGAGCACTGAAGGAAAACGGTAATCAAGGACATGAAGTTGTATGGAAAACTGGATAAAATGCAATGTGTTTTAACAAAAGCAGATTGCGTCAGGCTGGACTGGTATCTTTCTTTGATAAGGTAACTGATTTGCTAGACAAGGTCAAAATAACAGATCAAATATATGTAGGTCTAAGTAAGATATGCGAGGTGCTATGCCTCATGGGGAAAATATTCAAGAGAGAACACATTACAAAACAGATAAATTAATTTCCCCTTTAGGCAGCTTGGGTCATCTTACAAAAGGCAACCAAGAATGGGGAGAGGCTGTGTGAGGTGTGCCTCAGGCCCTGGTCTTGCAAGTGGTCCTGTTAAATGTAAGTGAGGCTGATGCACGAAGCAGTGCTCATAAGCGGATTTCAAAAACAGGTGCAAAACAGGATGGTGTCACCAATGCTGAAGACCATTAGATTAGCTTAGCAAAGAGATAATCTTGGAGACAGAAATAATAGAAAGGGAAGAAATTTAAAGGTATAAAATATGATCAAGCACCTAGTGACTAATCAAATGAGAACACACTGCAAAACATCCTTGTTTACTACATTTTTCTACTTAGCTGGCAAATCTGTAGCCAGTAGCGTCACTCTGTGGGACAAGGAAAGCTGCTTAGCTGGAGTGCAATTTTGTCAAGAGTTGCTTAGATAAATTACCTAGGCACAAGAAGATTTGCCACACCTCAGGAACAGCTTTTCAAGATATTTTCTGTATTCCTAGATTTGGATATGATTCCACATGAGTAATATGGACTTAGGTTTGTTTCTAACCGCATAGATGTATGTGCAAACATGCAAATTCTTTTCAGTGGGGATCATCAAGAATTACAGTGGAAAAATAAAATTAATTTGTATCAGTGGGCTTATGACACATTTTTTTAAAAGCAAAAGCATCTAAAAATGCATCAGTTAGTGTTTAAGAGCATTTTATAACAATATTTTCCTATACTTCAAGTTAATTCTTGCTTAAATGCTTGGCTTAAGTCTTACTTTATTCCAACAAATTTGTCAAGTGTTTAATTACTGACTGTTGTTCGCATACTTCTCACTGGCAACTATACTCGTAAGATATAGTCATACTTTGCACTTATTATTTGAATACTTCACAAATATTGCTTGAACTTTACAACATACCTGTCAAGTAGGTCAAATATCACAGTTAGTAATCCTGTTTTATGGAATGATAAACTGGAAAATACATTTACAAGGTGAATCATTGTCTGAGCTAGGATTCCCATCTCCTGAATTCAGAAGGTGAAGGTGGCATATTTTTGTAATCTGCTCTGTTTCTGAGAATTTATTAATGCTTCTGATTTAAAGCGTCTTTAAAATATCTTCAAAAAGAGGTACCAATTGAAATGCAGAGGCTTTTGTATCCATAGTTCAAACTCTGGATAAACAGGCTTTTCAGAAGACCTTGGCAGTTCTGACTGAGTGTTTTTGTCTGTAATTATTTTTAATTCACACTGTGACAGCCCAACAAATGAGATTTTTAAGGGGCTATGTTTTAAAACCTTGATATTAGTAACTGTTTTTTGAGACTGAAAGAGACTTGAAAGTAAATGAAATGAAGATCAGAAGAGCTTATAAATTTCTTTATAAACTACTGGAGGCAATTATTGGAAAAATATGACCCTGCGATAACACCTGATGATATTTTGGTGTCCTGTGACACACAGTTGAACTATGAACTCATGCGGTTTCCAAGACAATAGGCTG
>VXAV01010111.1:161343-179907 GCA_013399715.1 Alectura lathami | reverse complement strand
TCGTGGATTAGTTATAATTTACTCTGGCCTTAATGAAAGCAAGAATTGACAGCACTGCTTGATATCTGTCCAAAGAACAGCAGGAAACATTCAAGTTTCTACTCTTAAATCTAAACATGCTCTTTAGTTGTGAACTGAAACATATTTACTAATCTGTTGCCCTGCTGAAAGCAAACTCTCCATTGAGGAAAAAAAAATTCTTTATTGCTGTTTGACACTTGTTACAGTATGAGTTGAGCACTAAGATGTATTTTATTTTTCATTATATCTTGGTTTTATTATTATACATTGTTTAATATTAGGGGATGAATGGTTTGTGTGTTAGCCAGTTTAAAAAAAAATATGTGGCATTATCTATATAATGTGATTTTTTTATGTTTATTTAATTGTGTTCAAATGTTTATTTAAATACAAATTGTATTTAAATGTTTATTTAATATGATGTTTTCCTGTGAGGAGCATTGTCATGGGTTAATTAAAGATTGTCCTGTGACACGGCCTCCCCCTACCCCCTCCCCTCACAGAGGCCTGGTAGAGGAGTGAGGAAGGAGGAGGTGCAATTGAGATAAAAGGATAACTAGTTTACTTGAAACAGCAAAGGAGTGTAAGATAACACAATATGAAAGGAAACAAGAGCAAAAAATCTGACAAAATGGGAAATATAAACCTATGGAAGAACGAATCTGTGCATGTCCACAATGGCGATTGGAGGCAAAAAGGGGAGGGCTCCTGGAAACTGAAAACCACGTGAGAAGGGACAGGAGCATTGTGGGGGCTGTGGCTCCCCCTTCACAGCTCTCCCACCTGTCATCTTATTACATGATGTCATGATATGGAATACTTGTGGAAAACCATGACAAACATTTAAATACTTCTATTCATTAGAGATATTAAACTAGCCTGGTGATTTATCTACATCTTTATAAAAAACTGAGCTGTTAAAATTGAAAGTGATTAGTTGCTGCATTGTGGAATGACACCATTTATCCATCCTCTGTTCTCAAGTTCATGAGATGCATGTATGTCACATCTACCAGAGTAAGAGAAACTTATTCTTCCATGTCTGGCAGATGATATCACAGTTACAGACATGCAATCATGATATGGTGTCAGGACACAGTATCCCTAAGAAGCTTGAAAGAAAAACAAGCTTATCTTCAAGAAAGTCATCTGAATCTGGTTGGTAAATGTTACTAGACCAGTGTTGCTGATGACCATTTGTCTCAGACTGGCAGACAGTATTTTCTGCTTCACAGAAATATGTGAAATAAACAGGCAGATGAAGACATAACTAGATCTGGCCTAGGATAAAGATGTCTGAAGATGAGCCATTATAGGTATACCACCATATGGGAAAGCCCCTTGAAAATGATAAAGGAAATCTAAAAAAGAAAACACGCAAAGAAAAACAAAACCAAAAAAGCCCAACCTTCTTAATATGAATGATACTTTGATAAATTTCTCAAAGCCAAACCGAAAAAACCCTCAACTGATCTTAGAAGACTTCTTAATTTAAAGTCACAGATGTATGTTAGACTGTTCTAATAGCAAAAGACAATGTTTGTATCCCAGGAAGAACTATACAGGTTTTTTTTTTTTTCCAACTCTGCGTGGATGTAACTGGTTTATTTTAGGTTTTTGGATTAGTTTAGATATGGAAAGGACCGAGATACATGGTAGCATATTCATAATGTTCAAGTATTTTCATTATAGAAACATTTGGAAGTTCTCATGTTTGTTAGTCTTGATTGCATTTGCTAGTTGCTATGTATAGACAGAATAAGAAATAAAAATATTCCCAAGATAGAGCAAAGTTAAGAAAGATGAAAACAGGTTTTCTAGCAGTTAGTGGGGAGTGCAGCCGACACATTCTGAATGCCCTTAAGCACTCTGCTAGCCCCATTATTTTCCTATGGTATGGATTTCTTTGACAATTGTGATTCAAACTGTCTGGTATCTTGGGAGATCTGGTTCATCTTGAACGTTTTGGTACAGGCATTGGAGCTGCTCCTTCAAGAGAGCCTGGTAAAACACACTGCATGACTTCAGTTTGAATTGTACTAGCAAAAAATGAGAATCCCTCTGAAATAGATAAAAATACTTCGGACTTAACGGCACTACAACTAAAAGCTGTGTTTTCCTCAAGAGCTCAACTGCTTTATACCTGTCTCCTTCAACAAATACTGAAAGTCATTATTTGTGATAGGATTTCCTGCCAATTAGCTAACAGTGGAACAGAGTACAACCCAGGTATTATTTATGCCTTTCTCCATGAGACCATGAACAACTCTTTCACTAATACTATAATCCCGGTGCTCATCAGCCTCTTCTGCATAATGTGCCCAAGCAGCAGCCACCAAAGCCTGATGGAATCATAGCGGGACCAGAAAAATGCCAAAATGGCCCAAAGCACTGTAGTGTAGATTAGACCTGGGGAGCATATATGGAAGTGAAAGCACCAAGCAATACTTTTCCTTTGTAGTCTGAAGCTGCTCTCGATAGCCCTCACTGTAAGTAGTGGCACAACATGAGTACAACAGGCACCGAGTTGGCTGCTGAGTGCTGCCTGTGGCTCCTCTGACACTGGAATAAGTTGGAAAGGTCCAGATTTGTGCACGTAAAGATTTTATCTAGCAGCAAGAAAGGTTTCAGATGTCTCTCCTGGATGATTTTATTGTGCTCTAGACAGACAACTGTGCATAGGGTTGGTTTCACAGTGAAGCGTTGGATACTGTTACCCTGTGCCCTACCAACAAGAATTCTCGCTCTGTTGTTAAAAAATTGTGGAGAATTATCACAACAGAAATAAGACCTATTTTATCAGGTAGTGTTTTTGTCAGGGCTTTGAGCTGCATAGAGAATTAAATTTATCCCATGTTGGTATTCAATGTGCTTTTAGCAGAGAACTAATGCTCTAGTGGTTTTTGTTTGTTTGTTGAGATGTGATTCGAAGATAGAAAAATAGAGACAACTTTGTGAAATGCACATTAGGAGGAGCAAAGTATAGGGCTGTGCTACACAGACTCCAGAATTTCTTCTAAGTCTAGGGATGTTAGATAAGAACCAGGACTTGAATCTCTTAGGCTAATCTATGAAGCCTTTATATGGCAGCTTGATATGTGAGATAACTCAGATTCTCTAAGAACAGCATTCTGTATAAGCTTCAATCTCTTATAAAAAGTTGTCAAATGTAAAAAGAAGGTATTTTTAATGTTTTTAGTCATTTGAACAATGCAGGAATATGCATTTTAGTCCCAATACACCAACTGTGGTACTTCAGACCTATTTTCCCCAAATTAGATTGCTGCAAAGGTAAATGATATCACCTCGTAAGAGCTGAAGTGAAAGAAATGCACAGCATCTCTCAAGTACTCATATGCGCTCAGTTGGGTATTCCAAGAATAGCCAAGGTTGGCACTCCAGCTGCAGAAACCAGTGAATCATTCCCCTCAGAAAAAGTACAAATCAGTTTCTCCCTCTTACAGTGGAAAAAGGGTGAGAAGAGAAATTTAATAACAAACCATGGAGAGGGCAAAAGACTAAAGGGAGTTTTAAATGGTCCACCAAATGGTTGTCATTTTAGGGGAACCTATATGTATATATTTTTTTAGTTACTGTAAGACATTCCTTGCATAATATTAAAATGTGCTTTGTATTTGTAGTGGATAGCAGTAGAGAAATCTAGATATTGTTATGTTGGCAAGTGTGTATATTTTGGAAAAGACAGATGCTATTAGCATTCAGCTCAGTAGGAAGTCCACTGAAACCATCGGGCTTCCACATACAAGTAGGTCAAAGAAGACATTTCCAAAATTTGCACTTTCTAGTTGCAAATAGGAACACTTCCTTCATTTTCATATCCAAAAGGCTGTATTAAACCTGACCTCAAGCTTATGTACAGTTTTCCTTGACCTTTATTTAGAATTCCTTCTGCTAGAAAATTGCCTTTTGCTGTCACTTAAAATAGATTTCACTGTCAACATTACTCAGCATTCAAAAAGAGCCGTCAATCCAGTTGTAGAGGTACAGTGCAATCCCGGCTTTGCTCATGCCAGTGGCATTTTTTCCCCCCTATTCTGATGAGATTAATATTTTCTTCCAACTACTTTATTGTATCAGTTGCTTTCATTGGACTTTTTTCCAGTTCTATTTTTCCTCTGGATTACAAAAATATATATCCGTATTTTTTGAGAGCATAGCGTATGTGTTTGTATATCTAGAAACCTTCAGTTCCTCATTTATGCCATGACAGCTATATTTGCATAACTGTGGCATTTTAAGTTTTTTACACTCTCGTCTGTAGGAATGTAATGGCTTTTTTCTTCTCTCCAACTCTGTAAAATCTGTACAAAAGCAGAATTCTAAAACATGCTTATTGTACTGTTTTTCTAAAAATTAGCCCATTTTTCCATAGCAAGAGCAAACACTCTGCCTGCCAGACGGCAAACTGATAGCGTAAGAAATGCTCACTAGCCAGTTTTGCAGCTTTCTTCTCTAATGACACCAAATCTGATGAGAAAATTTGATGAGAGCTCGAACAACAGCAAAATAGGGATGTTTAACATCCATAAAATGTTTTTATGTAGATTTATTTTTTCTTTAATAAAATTATTTGGGAGTATCTTGAAACAGTGGCGCTGATCATGGCCACACAACTTCTGTGAAGTTGCATAGTGAGAATGTTATGCAGCCTGGAACAGAAGCCTACAATCCTTTAATTTGCAAATGTCTATCATATGCCTAAATAGGTGGTAAAACAGGGGCCTTCCAAAGGTTTCTTATTGAAACTTCAGGAAAATTATAATTCATTGACTCTTGAATATTTTGTGAAGTTTACCTCCTAAAATTAAAGTCACTTAAAGAAAGACGAAATGCTTTGCAATATCCTTGGTTTCGATGTCTAAGCAGTATTAACAAAATTAAGACACAGTAGCAGCATGAAAACAAACTTGCATACAGTCTTGACATGTGCATCTCATGGAAGGATTGCTAATTAGTGAAAATGCCAATCATTATGAAAAGTGATTCATTTTGGGGAGTGGATGATATCTGCTGATGCCACGTGGCATAGAATCAATGGTGTGGGAACGAGTCACAGCCGATTTTTTCAAGTACTTGAAAGTGATTTCAGTCTTTAAAATACTGAAAATGTCTTCCATAGAAAGAATTGCCCTTCTACTCTATTGTAATAACAGAAGAGAAGGAGTGGCTTTTAGGAGGATATATGAGTAAAGAAAAATTAGAATTTGCTAATGGGGGGGAAAAATTTATGTACCCTACTTTTAATTTTGATACTGAGAACAAGTACTGCTTCCTGCCCGCTCCACGCACACACAGCGCTGCCAGAGAGGGAACGCTTCTCGTGGGAGTGATCTAGTCTGAGCTAGGTAGGCATGCAGGCTCTGGAAGGTGGCAGCAGGTCAGCTTTACCAAAGCCCAGTGCTGGGGAACGTGGGGTGGTGCTGTGTCCGGGGACATGGAGCCATCAGGCACCAGCTGCATGGGCTGTGCTGAGAGAGGGTGGAAAAGGAAGTGGGTGAGTCAGATTGCTCTTCTGCCTCCTGTTTTGCTGGCTACTTGCCCTAGTGCTCCTCCCTTCCCTCACCAGTGAAAGATCTAGTCATAGAGCTTAGAGAAATCAATATAGTCTTTTGCCCCTTACCTCAGGATGTGAAAAGCTGTCAGCTCTGTGAGCCAGGACATTTTGTTTTTGAAATGCCCAAATTCATTCTTCTGATTGTTGTTTATTCTCTAGATTTTAATTATACATTTGTGCAATTGCAGCTGTGGCAGGCTAAATACCTACTTCTATGTTAGCCAGCTCGTTGCAATGCAGGAGCAGGGTGGCTTAGTGTGCTCTCATCATTAGGGGATGTACCTAGTTCCCAGGACAGGCACGTTGCTACTAGAAGGAGAGCAAACATGCAAAAGTTGTCATAGCCATTAGTCAGTTTTACTTTTTTTCTCCTGCTGTATCTACTTAAACTGAAGGTTATCTGTTCAAAATAGACTAGCATATTGAAGAGCATATCTTAGCAGGAGCCACAGTCTGTTTTGAAAAAAAGACTAGAAATAAGATTTCGAAATATCAAAAAGCAGAGATGAAAATTAAGAGCTCTAACAGGAGAATATCAGGATCTATTGGAAATTCCAGTTAGAACAGAGCTACGGATCTAAGGCTATTTCAGAATCAGGTGAAGACAAAATAGAACCATACACAATTGCAACTGGATACTGACATAAGAGGAAGAAGAACTGGAGATGTCAAGTGATGTTGCACTTCACTGAGAATCAAAGAACTCAAATGAAACACCTGAATGCTAGCTTCTTGACATCACCACCACCAAAAAACCCCAGCTCAACACAATACCAAAACAACAGTGCAAAACAACACTAAAGAATTTTGACTAGATTATAGTATTTGTGTAAACTTACAGTGATTAGAGGTGAAGATTTACTAGATCATAAGGGAAAAAGCAGATGTATTTTCAATCAAAAGTCTTGGAAGGAATCCGGCTATCTAACAAACAGGCTAGTGCTGTGGTGATTGCTGAAGTATCAGACTCCTGGAACTGAATGAAATTTTGAATGTACTAAGGTGCATGTATTTTTGGGTACACATTCAGAAACTCATTAGATAATTAATCTTAAGTCAATTGGCATGAGTAAATAACGATGCCTAAGAGCAATCATGGAGAGCAAAACAGTCCCCTCTACACCAGATAGAGGACTGGAAATGGTTAACTTCCATTCTGTAAATGCTAGCATGAGAAGGAAAAAACAGTGAAATGATGGTTAATAATTGTTTAAAGCTTGATTCATCATTCATGGCTTTTATGTAGATTTAAAAATCATGATCAGCTGTTTACTTCTAAATGAAAAATGTTCCTCTTCCTTTGGAAATCGCAATAATAAGCCTCTAGAGTTAATGTCCTGCTGAGAAGGTGGCTGCTCTCATTTCACACAGTTGATGTCTCACCTTGTCTTTGTATTGCTGCACTGGTTGGTCTTGGCTTGTAATTTGCAGGTTAACTTTGCAAACATAAATGTCCTCAGCTTCCCTGTTGCTGTAAATTAGTATGATTTGGCATTTCAGAAAGAGTTGGGTCACATCGTTTTGAAATGCCATCGTATTTCTGAGTAGAGCAGATATAACTGAATGAATACAGCTTTAAATGTAGGCTGCTTTCTTTTTGCCTAATATATAATATATCAGTAATAATTTGCCTTAGATTTTGTTGTGATACATTATTTAATACTGTAGGAATCTTAAGGGAAGACTGAAGCTGAGTGATGTTTTTACTTGTACTCTCATTGACTATATGTTTTACATTCAGAGTCTGAAGAAATATCTGTTCTTGATGTGATCCCCTCACATCACCTGTTCTCTGTTCTACTTGTCCATACGACTTACAAGCAGCATGTGTATGTTAGGTTAACATTTAATCATATGTTCATGAGAGGGTCTTAGACCATGTAGCTCTTCAGTTGGGTTGCAGAATGTGAAGCCAGTCCTTCCACTGTGAAAAGACAGACGCAAAAAGGCTGTGTCTGCGCTCTATAGGGCTCTAGGAGAAGGACGGCAGTGTGTGCAGGTGCCCTTGATGCTTTCAGATTCCTTGTATGCAGCTGGAGTTTACTTGAGCTTTGAGACCAGACCATGGAAAAGCATATCAGGCTTCTGTAGGAATGGGCTGCAAACGCCATTTGTTGCAGTGCCAGAAGAACTCTTTGAGCTTTGTTTGTGTGGTTTCTATCATGTCCTGGGGCAAAAGAGAGGTTGTGGATTCTCCTCCTTGGAGATCTCCAGAAGACACCTGGACATGGTCATAGGCCTGGGCAAGATTATCTCCAGTGGACCCTTCCTGCCTAATTGTTCTGTGAAAAGGGAGCAGGAATAGATTTTTTTCATTATTTTTTTTTAATTTATTTGTTTTTAGCACCTGCATGTGAAAGAGAAGCTTGCATACTTATCTGCTCAGATATCTACCCCTTCACTGGTCAGCACACAGCATGCAGGTAACCCTGGCTATCATTTCCAGATAGTGAATAGTTATTGATAAACACTGAAATGAATGCTGAGCTATGCACTGTTCAAGATAAGCTATTCTTGCCTGGTGCCACCATTGCATCTGTTTTCATAACCCAGTGAAATAACAGGAAGGAATTGCCATGGACAGTTCTGCCCCCACATAAAACAGTGTTAATGCAGAGTAACTGACTCCATTTGTGCTGGATTTAGTGTTTGGCACAGCAGATAAATTATGTCAGGAGTCATACCAATTCCATTGATTCCAAAGGACTTATTTTTGATTTACTTTTTCATTGTGTGGTGTGTTGTTTTATTGATGCTAATACAAGGTGGCAGTGACTGTGTGCTGCCTTTCCATGTAATTCATCAGTATATTTTTCCTGTATGCTATTTTCATAACAATTTATGTAACACTAGTTTTAAAATAGAACATAAAATAGGCAGGACGACCAGAATAAATAAAAGAAGTCACCTCTATGCTCAGATAACACAACTGTTGCAAACGTAATTAATGCAGAGTCTAAGGGGACTGGCTGAAATTCAGTGCAGAATCATTATACCCCATAACCTTCCAAGCTCTCTGTAATTTACTGTGAAATATGTTGCTAGACTTCTTTTTTTGCTTTTGTTTCCCTGAAATGCGTGCATTCTAGCAGCAGTCATCAAAACTGCAGGTATTAAGACATAGGGTACAGAAACAGAAGAGTCCAATAATCTCCTGTGTGTGTGATAGACTGTAGCTCTTTAGAATTACTTTTGAGCATTGTTTGATGGTTACAGTTCTGCACACAGCAGCTCTAAAAAAAAAACGTTAATTGCTGAGGAGCCTACACCCACCCCAGTAAGCAACTAGAATCCAAATTAATGCTAATGAGAATTGTTCATACATCACAAGGAGAAAAGAATGCTAGAAAAGTCATTTTTCTCCTGAAGCAGCCTGTCTACTTGACTCTGTCAGGAGAAGGAATGCATACCTTAGGAAATCAGTCTTCTCTTATTAATTCCGACTGAAATGCCTCAGAAATGTTTCTTGCAAGTATTTTGACAGAAAGTACAGAGAAGGATCGAAGGCCTGTTCCTGCAGTGCTGTGGCTGGAACTAACACAGGAAGGCTTTTCAAAAGGAATACAGTGAGAGGGCTCTACAGCCAAAATGAGAACTTAGGCATTAATATCCAAGTCAAAGTAGAGCTTCCACATCTGAAAAACTGAAAACAAAAAGCAGAAAAGTCTTCCTAAAAAACAGAAGGTTCTTAATAGATCAAAAATATTTAACAAATGGAAATAAGCACTTAGTTCTCTAGTGTTCAAAAGAAAAAGGGCTCACCAAGGCTGGTGCTGACAGCATACAATCTTATGAAACGAAGTGATCAGGAAGGGCCCTATACACATGAAGTGCAAAGCAGATAAGGATTTTAATTCAATCTGTCAAAATTAATTAGAAGCAAGATTAAAAAAGAAGAACACAATCAGATGAAGCATTAGCTTGTTAGTGTTAATTCCTGTTCTGTTATTGTTTGTGATAAACTGAGTCATAGCTATTTGCTTTGCAGCTGATTAACTGCTCTACAAAATCTGATTTTTCTTTTATAGAAACCCCTTAAAGTTTGTGTAGAAAATACCTATCTGTAGAGACAAGTTCATACACAAATCTCCCCAGCCTGCTTCAGAAGCCAGGGGGAGGCAGGTTTTGGGGATCAATGTCTTGTTGAGGCTTCTCCTGTGGGAATTCCCTGCCCTAGGTGAGTGTACACCTTTCAGGGAAGGTCCTGGGAGCTGCTCCCAGATATTGGACATTATGAGGACTTCCTGAGAAGGCCCAAGTACAGCATTTGCCCTGAGCTTCCAACCTGATCTGATGTGTGGCTATTTGTCACAGCTTCCTCACTGTATTTCATAGCATACCCACTTGGTCTTTCCCCTCCATGTGCAGTCAGGAGATGCTTGTTCAGCCTTGGCACTGCTCCTGTCTTCAGTGTAGCTGTCAGATTGCAACTGCCTTGCGCACAGAGGCAGGAAAAGCATGTGTCTGCTCGCTAGTGAATGTGTAGATATTTTTGCTCATTTACGTTGATTGGACCTGCCACTCTGTGCATGAAATCATGCCCCGTATTTTCTTTGTCTTGTGCCACATTGGCATGAGAGAGATTGCTGTGAATGCCCCTGCAGGGTTACCGTGAGCTTTTGGAGGAACCGCTGCGTGTCTGGACTGAGTGTGGGAAGTTCTGGCCTGGGAGTTGATTATTTTGATGCATGTCTGATGTTAGAATGGTTTGATAGTGTTTTCCTTATTGGAATAGGTAGCAGATCACTGTTTTGTGATGTACTAAAGGATGGATATGTAGATAAAGGAAGGCTCAGACTAATTTTGTATTCACACTTGTAAGTGTTAATGTCTTTATGCTTAAAAATAGCATCTAGCTCTCCTAAGTGAAAAAAGAACACCATAAATACATAGCTGTTTTGATGAATCTAACAGCAGCAGAGACTAACAAAAACACATAGAGATGTAGATGTATTTACTACACAAGAAACTAAAAGAAAAATGTGACTTTCAGCTGTCCTTTATGTTCATGGAAAATGCATAGTCCTGTAAAATGAGCACAGTTGCCATTTTACACTGTTAAGAACCAACCACAAGTCACCTACATTTTAGCTAGAAATCTCTGCACATTCCTCATCATACCCCTATGCATGCTAAGAAGAAAACTCAGAGAGAGGAACAGAAGAGGCGGACGCCTTGGAATCACTGTAGTTTGGAGATGGTTGTGGAGGTATTTCATTTATGCCTTATTTTCCAGAGTGACATGATAAGTCAGGTGTCTTTGTACCATCCCTAACTCATTGAGACAGCAGTGAACTCAGCCAAGAAATCTCAGCTTCCAGGTGACTTGCTGGCCTTTTTTCTTTTTTACGTAATAACGCAAGATCTGGGAAGTGAAAATGAGGATTGCTGGTTCCTCTTGGCCCAAAGGGGGTTGAATGAAGTGTTTCTGTCTCTTGAGAGAATATCCTAGCAGGCAGGATACAGACCAGCCTTTGGTGAGGCAGTGCTGTCTCCATTGAATCTCACTGCTGAGGCTGTACCACTGTGTAACTGAGATGAAAGTGGGGGAAAAGACAGGGTTGAAAAATCTTCAAATGAAGTGCAGATGTATTCTATGCTTCCATATTTTTCATATTGCTTTATTCTTTCCTTATATTTTAAAACATTATTTCTTTAGACTATAAAATTTAATGCATCATTGAATTGAGTAGCAGATAAAGATACAGTTTTTATGTTTCCATCTAATACCTCTTTAGATTTGTGTAGTAACCTGTGGAACAATCAGATCCAGTGTTGCTTGATCTGCATTTTCATGACTCATTAGTAAACAGCATTTTCTGCATAGCAGAAGCTGTAAGCCTTTAACTTAGCTAGAAGGACCAAGTGCTACAGACCAATTGCATCTTTGCTCCAGTTTCCCACTGGCCATGATACAAAATATTAATTGCAATTTAACAATGTCTTAGCATACTATATATATGCGCACATATATTTTTTCAAATCTGAGTTTTAATTAAATGTGAATGAACCTGATATGCAGTCATTTGTGTAGCAAGTGTAATCATATTTTATGCATTTGAAACTTTTGCTTGCCTGCAGTACATGAAAAGCACTTTGAGTACTTGCATTATTACATATTTCATTATAATGTAATTCTATATTAGATATTCTATTTATGCAGAATCCAAAAATAGTTTGTGCTGTGTAGCAATGCAAATTTCAGTGAATAATCCACAAAGAACTTCAAAGCCTTAACCATTTGTGACATGCACTATTCTGTCTTGAATCAAGAATCAAGCTTTGAATAAGTCATACTGTGCTTTTTATGAGTAAAAACAGTTTCTGTGCTTCCCTGTTAAACAGTCTACCAGTTCTTATCCTAATCATATTGAAAATACTAGGGTTTATCGTTACAATTCAAAGTTCTCCAAACTGATTTTAGCTGTTCTGTTGACAGTTGAGGTGCAAATCATGTTTCTGTTCCCTATGGCTGTGCTCCCCCTTCCCACCTGACATCTGGCCCCTGGGGAGTGAGAGCATAAGCAGCTTCATGACCAAAGCTAGGTAGGACAGTGCAATAGCTGAGGAAATACCTGCTTCCCTCATACATTCTTGAGAAATCCAGTTTAAAGCAAGGTAGAATAGAAGGGGATTTCTTTCCTACTAGTTTGGAAAAGAGTGGACATTAATCAGGAAACTTTGTTTTACTAGTGTGACTGAGGCTTTTACTAGACTGAAGCCAAAGACGTGTCTAACAGAAGACTCAAAGGCTGTGTTTCAACAGTTTCTGCTGTACTGGTGTAAAACAAGACTACAGGACTGCCCTGAGGGTAGTGACACTATGCTGCTGTTACAACCACAGCGGAACTCATCTCTGAGTTCAGACCACAGGTCCTCAGCAGCGTGTCAAAGCGAAGCAAGGAAGGAGCCTCTTCATGAGCTACTTACATACATTGCAAAGCAAGGACTGGGGCTCTTCTTTAAAATAGGTGGTACTAAGCAGAAGTTTGCCTAGTGATGGTATAATAAAAGATCCAACGATAACTGTTTATTGCTGAATGTTTTATAAATAACCATTTACTGTTACTTAAACAGTTCAAGATGATAGTGTACTTCAGTGTATTTAAGAAATCATAGAATCATAGAATGGCTTAGGTTGGAAGGGACCTCAGAGATCACCCAGTTCCAACCCCCCTGCCGTGGACAGGGCTGCCAGCCACCAGCTCACCAGATCAAACTGCCCAGGAACCCATCCAGCCTGGCCTTGAACACAGCCAGGGATGGGGCAGCCACAGCTTCTCTGGGCAGCCTGTGCCAGCGCCTCACCACTCTCTCAGTGAAGAATTTCTTCCTGATGTCCAACCTAAACCTCCCCTCTTTCAGTTTTAGCCCTTTCCCCCTTGTCCTACCATTATCCACCTGTGTAAAAAGTCGGTCCCCCTCCTGCCTGTAAGCTCCTTTCAAGTATTGGAAGGCCGCAATGAGGTCTCCCTGGAGCCTTCTCTTTTCCAGGCTAAACAATCCCAACTCCCTCAACCTTTCCTCACAGGAGAGGTGCTCCAGCCCTCTGATCATTTTGGTGGCCCTCCTCTGGACCCGCTCCAACAGCTCCACATCCCCTCTGTACTGGGGGCCCCAGGCCTGGACACAGCACTCCAGGTGAGGCCTCACAAGGGCAGAGTAGAGGGGGATGATCACCTCCCTCTCCCTGCTGGCCACCCCTCTCGTGATGCAGCCCAGGATGCCATTGGCCTTCGTGTCTGCAGGAGCGCACTGCCGGCTCATGGCCAGCTTTTCGTCAATCACAATGCCCAAGTCCTTCTCCACAGGGCTGCTCTCAAGGAGTTCTTCTCCCAGTCTGTACACACACCTATTCTATTTCAAAGAATTGTAGAGAAATGTTTTTAACTGTTTTTGTCCATTTATGCATCTAAAATTAAGTATTGAAAGTACCATAATGTGGTAAAGAATCAGTTCAGAAAAATCACCAGGTTGCTTTTAGGAGATCAAATAAAATGCACCCTATAAATTTCTAATGAACAGTCATCAAAGCATTCAAAGTCCGTCACAGCTGCTTAGGAACTTCAAAGAATATAAGAGATTTTACCAGTCATAGCCTGACTGTGTCCCCAGTACATATTTACATGGAAGAAGTGAAAAAAAAATTGTCTGCATAAATAATAAATTCTTTAACTTACAAACACATTTAACATGTTAAAACTATTTCCATTGGGCACAATAGCATAAGTGTAAGAAAAACAATCTGATGAAATTCTGCTGATCTTATACCTTTATGTGATTAAATCTGCATTTCCTAAACATCTTTGACAGTATTTTTTACATTTCGAAATAGCTGCCCCAAATCACAAGACCCACACATTTTTGATATTTTCATGGTCCTATAGGTAAACTCTTTGTGAAAGTTAACATTTCATATGTAATTATTATTCCTCTCCCTCTGGGCACTTCTTTGACCAGCTGTGATCCAGCCACAAAGGAAACACCTGAAAACATTCTGTGCAGCCAGCTGCTCCTATATTGCCTACCTTTAGGAATGGTTTCTTTTTCTAACAGTAGAAAGAATAAGGGTCATGAAATAAAATAATTGGGTTCTTCTCAGTCACCGACCAAACCCTCTAAATCATAGCATATTCCTATTCCCCTCTACCACTAAGAATGAAGAGTAACAGTTTTTTGTGGTTGCGATACTGATTTTATGGTAGTAGAACCAGTGCTTGGAGTGGAGGTGGATTTTCTTAAACGGAGTCCAATTTGACCTATAGATAATGACAACCAGTTTTCTACTGACAAAGTACCAAAAATACCGTCAACAACCAAGTTTTTTCATCTGGCCCTGTAGAAGAATTTTATGTAAATATCAGTGCTGTATTTTCTGAGTAACTGAGCAGATCTCATTGTGGAAAGAAGGCCAGGACGATAAGTTTTGTCAAATAGCCTTCACTAGGAAGGCCATGAACATGTTTGACTAGGAGGAATGATGCTAGTTTTATAGAACAAAACAAACAAAAAAAACTTCACCACTCTCTGTTGGGATGACTTGAAGTTCCTGAATTTTAGGTCTGTCTTTATGAAAAATAAAAGATCAGCCTTCATTTTCGGAAGTCCTCTACTGAACTGTTATGCAGCTAAATTAATAGGCTGTATTCCTCCTGGCTCTGTGCTCTGACTTTCATTGTACTTTTGAAGTTCTTAGTATAGTGTTAGGATGAAAGATAGCCTTTGCTGTTCTGGACTTATGCATCATCTGACAGCTGTGAGCTTGTGAAATGTAATGACTTGCTACACTACCTCATGAAAGCCTATGGTCAGCCATAAATCAGTATTTTAATTTTTCTGATTGATCCTCTCCACCTTCCCTTTGCATTGCTTTGAGGAGAAGTGCTCAATTAAGAACCGATACTAAGATTGCTTGGTTCACCATATATTTGAATGCACGATGATGCACATATTATGGTGAATCAGGCACCTATTTCAGTATCAGAAAATAGAAAACAGGTCTTGAGTTTCTCTGCTGTCAAGAATTGCATTATTTTGAATCACTGGTTACTGAAGTGTTCTTAAAATTAGAAGCAAGCATTTGTACTTTTGCCTTAGCCTTATTGGTGTCTCTGTGTTTGAGGATGCTAAGTAGTTGAATTCAGCTCACGGCAATCAGCCAATACCAACAGTGCCTGTTTTACAGCATCCACTGAAGAGGGAAGGATGCCAAAATACAGATAAGGCTGCCTTACGAGGGCTCTTGAGGGCCTGATCCACACCCCCTCTGAAGGCACTGGAACACCTGTCAATGACTGTAAGGGTTTTCCATCCTGATAATAGCTTTCCATTAAAGAGTTCATTTCAGCAATACTTTCTAATACATTGCAAATCATTACTGCGCCCTTTGGCATTCCTGGTAATAACCTTCATCATACTGAATTCCTTTATGGCCTCATGACTTTTAAAAGAATACCACTATGATTTAACATTAATAATAGACCCTTCCTAGGAAGCACTACAGATTTCTTGCTTAGGTAATGTTATAATTAACAACATCTTGCTGTGACAATTGCTGCTATAAAAGAAGCACCATTTTTAGATGGTATGCAACGTGCACTGCATGCACATCCAAGCATCCTGATATGTGCTAAGTGGCTGGGAACGCAACAGTGAAAGATCACGTGCAGAAGAACATCTGAAAACACTTCAGATGTAATGCAAAAATATATATATATTTTAGAATGTTCAGGGCTGTAAATGAAATAATAAAAGCCTTGGAAAAGGGATCTAACTTATGATTGATTAAGGTTATGTTATGAGCTTCCAGTACTCTTATAGTGTATTTAGGTCTCCTGGGTACTGTTAAATTTTGTCAGCCAACAAACTATAATTTCACACTTGAGTGGACTGATACGAGCCTAGGTTTCTGCTGCTTTGAACGTTCAGGATACGGTATGCTGTAATAATAAAGTGAAAAAGGGAGGGAAAAACAAAGCAGAATTAAAAATAACCACGTGGAATAATAATAGTTGATATCCATCAGTACAATCTACTGTGGTAGATACTATGGTAGCTCGAGCAGTAGTCTGTTCAAGTCAATAGACTTGGAGCCCATTCAGTACACTGGGCTTGGGATCAACTCCTTCTGGTTCTGTCATCTTGACTTGATGCATGCCGTAACAGTTATACAGGTAGAAGTAAGCTGCAGAACTGGAAAGTGTTTTTAAAATGTAGGAATTTTTCTAGTTGTAAACTTGTTTATGCTAGAGTGTTTGACCAGAACTATTAATACATTAGTTCTTTATAAAGTATGCCTGTAAGAGGAATCCCCTAAACCTCTACGTTGTTACTGTATGTGCTGCATTTCTCTTGTGCTAAAGCATAAATCTTGATGCTGTCTAGATTTAGCAGGAAATTAGTCATACCCAGTCAAAAACTTTCAGATATATTATCTCTCTGCCTAAAGTGCTGGTTCACTGAAAGTTTTACATGGTTTGGTGGCATGCTAGACAGGAGCTTTACCTGTCCCCTTCACTCCCCTGGCTCAGGCAACCCATGATGAGAGACTTGCAAAAGCCAGGCTGCAGAGTCTCCAGTTCCACTTTGACTTCTGTCTTTCTGACCTACTTGGTGGACTGCCAGACCCTAAGCTGTTGATGAGCCTTGGAAATGTATCAGAAACATTCAAATAAAATAACATTTTGACTTTAAAATAATCTCTGGAGCAGTTTTGTACTGGAAAGGTTAAAATGTCGTATTTCTTCTATGAATAATTTTACTTTTAAAACTTAGAACTCCTTGTGGAGTGAGGATTGTACTTTCTGTCTATGGCAGGTTTTAACGTATTTTAACATATTTTCACATCAAGGAAAGTGATATAGTTGCACAAAAACTCATGCATTTATATTGGGGCTGGTAGGCCCTGTGAAACATTCTTTTTATTCGGTTGTGGTCCTTGTTATCAGAAATTGAGAGAACCCCCTGAACAGCACAAACAAAAGGTTTGCTATTTCAAATGAGCTAAGACATTAAATACAAAAGCTGGTGATTCTACACTGAGCTATGCAGAATAAGCTGTAGCCCAGGTTCTGCCTTAGATACCACGCAAAACTCTTACACAAATCAATGACTGTTTGCTGCAAAGGACAGAAAATAGAACCTGGCCCTGCATGTTTCTGAAGGATGGCAACAAGGATTCAATAACAGCTTACAAAATGTTTTCTTTGGACTTTGTTGTGAATCTCTTTTCACACAAAAGCACTTTCCCTTTTCTGAGATCACAGTAGCAATGACACGCTTGCCTTTTCCACTCGTACTGTGCCTGCGCTGCTTAATCATTATTTTGAACATTGATTTTTTTGAACTCCCATGAAGTTTCCCCCATGTCTCTCTATTCCTTCCTTTAAAGGCAAGAACACTGCAACTATGAAGGCCTTAAAGAAACTTTTAATAGTGGCTTTGTTACCAGTGAAGTGAAGACTTTGGCACAAAAAAAAAAGTTTCCTTCCAGAATTATTTACTGTTTTGTATATTATTTAATATAGCTACAAGGGATAAAATTAGAATGTGGAAAATGACCTGATCTTTCTATTATCTTCCTTTGTCAGTTTTTTCTTCATAATTACTATTTTTTTTTTGGCTTTTTTTTTTTTTCAGCTCTAAGCATGTAAATAGATCTTTTCACAATGTATTGAGTCTCAGTGTTAGGATGAAAAATTTAAATAGTGAAAATTTCAAGATTAGGTCCTTTAGATTATATTTTGTGGAACCAAAATTCCTGCAGCTCTCTTCATCCTTCAGGGTCATGGTTGGGAAAGGGTGAGATTTACATTGTGCAGTAAAAATAACAAGAAACTATCACAAATAATCTTTATGTATGTATTTATGTAATGGAAGGGTAAAAAGGAGCATATATCAAATAATGTAAAAGACCCACAAATTTTTCATTTAACACTTTGTATTTAACTTTTTATTCATAGTTGGTGTTTGACTCATGTTTAGGAATGTTTTCACATAAAAATACCTGGACAGGAAAGCGATTTTCATGACAGACTTCTCAAATGAGAATTTTACTTGCATATTCAATGTGGAATTGTTTAAGAACTGTTAATCCAGGCTTCCTTCTGTGAATGGGGGGACAAATGGGAGTCACTTATTATTCTTGTTGATCATTAGCTATGTTTATTTATTAGGTTAATTCGCAGAGTTTCAATGATCTTGCTTCCTTTGAAAGGGTCAGGAAATGGCAACAAATTAGATGTGCTGATTGTCTGCGCTGTAAAAAGAATGAGTTCTCATAGATCAGATGCTTACAAATGTGTTGTTTGAGTTTTGAACTAAGTTCAGGCAATTACCGCTAGTAATAAAATGCCCTTTGGGGACCTGTCCTCAAGTTTGCAGCATTTGAGAAAGATTTATGATGTACTCAGCTGCTCTTGTGTTGCGTTCATGTTACGATGCCCACTGTAATCCATTGACTGGGATTT
>VXAV01010111.1:120112-136621 GCA_013399715.1 Alectura lathami | reverse complement strand
AAAAAAAAAAAAAAAAAAAAAAAAAAAAAAAAGAAAAAATCCAACACCATAACAAACAGTGTTCCAAGCAGTGACCTGAATTAACACTTCAAATATTTCACATCTGTTTGTATTTTAATTGCACAGAAAACATCTTGGCTTTATTAAGTCAGGATAATTTCATGTACATTTTCAAGACTCCTTTATGTATTATTTGCCACTATGTGACAAAATGCTATATCTCCTTGAAGGGGTAAAAGAAAATGCAGGAACTGATGATGTATTTTTAAGTACATTGCAATCAATTACTTCCTTGCTGAGGTAAGAGGTAATTTTCTCATTTAAATCTTAGAGGTGTACTGACTAGCAAATCACTGTTGGGCTGTTTCTGCACTGATAATTCAGTATAAAAAAAAAAAAAAATTCAGTATAAAAAACCTGTATTCTAGTGTAATTAGCTGTTTATTGAATGCTAACAGCCCATAGTGCTATACAGAGCCTAGGTTATTAAATATCTGCCTTAATTAACATTTTGCTGTTAACTAATTCTGTACAAAATTGCTAGATTTGTTATCAGAGGTGCTAGAGCTTTCCTCCTACCCTTCGTTTAATAAATAGAACCAAGTTTAGAATTTCAGGTAGAATGTTTTGGGTCCGTTGACATTTGTTCCAGTCTTGCACTGTTTATGTAACTAATAAGGCAGCTTCATGGAGAAGCTACAAAGTTCTGATCTTGAGCAGCCGGCCTCTATGGAGGAGCAGTGCACAGTGTTCACCACCAAGGTGAAGTCATGCAGTTCTCTTCTGTCACTAAGTTGCTCTGCAAACTGAGCTACGCAGTTAAACCAACACATGCTTTTATTTGTTTAGATTCATAGGATTTATATCACCACCCATATACCATCTAAGACCATTAAGAGCTAATTTTCATCCCAATTAGAATCTTTTTTCTTCTTAGAAGATGCAACATATGTTTTTTTCTACACTTCGCATAGAGTTTAAAAATGGAATTAATGCTCTTGCATCGAGTGAAATACATGATAGCAAATATGAAAACCACAGGAAAGCTTAAAAGAAATGATAGTTTAAGTCAAAATGAAAACTTATCCATTCAAAATGGAACACTTGTTTCATATTTTTGCCGAAGGCATTCCAATATTCTTTGCCATGAATATTGGGAGAAGAATGAAAGCGTACAATTTGGAAACAAAACAAACTAATATATATGAGTAACATTAATTTCATACACTTTTTGGGGCCTGCTGACACTATCACACAGTTCTTTAAACAAGAAATTCCAGGGAGTTTCCAGATCAATTATTTTGCAAAAAGCAACAGTATCTGGTCAATAATAGAGTTAAGAGGTGTTTTGATCAATACCTACAAAGCAGGGATATAAGAGCTCAGTAACATTTGATCATTATTTCTTCTAGAGCCTGGATTTCTTACCACATATTTATCTCTACTTTTAAAAGCTCAATTTTTTTTTTTCTCTACCTTCTGCTTCACTCTGAGCAGCTCAGCTTTTGCACATGCTTGAAGTCAACTGGATTTATGCTTGCGCCAGTTTAATTTTGGTGAACTAGTTAGAGGTTCAAATTAATTTGGCGTATTTTGATATAAAGTAATAAATCAAAAGTTTGTTCTCAAGTCCCAGATAATTAAGAAGTTCCCTAGCAGTATTTGTGGAGGGGTTTGTTTCATCCCTTTTTGTAGATTGTGCAACTGAATCATGTTGGTTGTGCATAGCAGCTGCTTTGTGCAGTAGGGAGATACGTTTGGATGGAAGAAAAACATTACAGGATGAAATGGAAGAACACTTGTTCTTCTTTTTGCCTACTCAGATATATTAATGCAACACTATTTTAAAAGCTAATAAAATAAATTCAACTGACACAAAACCTAAACAGTTGCTTAGGTAGATTATATTCTAAACTATAGGCTAATTTGTAGTTTTCTGGAAAAACCTGTAAACTATTCTGGGGTTTTGAGATGTGGACAATTCTAATATCCTTTATTCCCAGTACACTGAAAGGCATACATAGATCTTTGCTACTGCTATGGAATTTTTCCCCTCTCCTGTAACGAATATTCTAGCAATAAAAGTGTGTCTTTCATTTCATCTCTCATCTTCTGTTTTCAATAGCCATGTGGAGATAGAGGTACAAGGCATATGAGGTGCGATTTAATGATCAGTCTGCTATTTTAGGAGACTGCCCAAAACTAGACCCCTCTGGCCAATAAGAACCAATGGAGGTGACAGGAGGAGACAGGTACATCTCATGCACAATTCACAATTGCAATCTGAAATTTCCCATTCACCAGCAGGCTTGGATTGCCTTTACAGCCAGATTCAGAAAGTCCAAGTCCTCTGTATTTTGTTCTTTGTGTTTTGTTATCAAGGACTATTACAGTGTAAATGTTTCTAAACCTAGTTTAGTATCACTCAGGCAAACTGCTACGGTGAAAACTCCAATAGATCAAATACACACCTTATCTTAGCTGAAAAGTACCTCACAAGTAAATGACAGGCATTTCAGCAGATCACTGAGATTCATTCCCTGGATGATTTCTCATTTTAAGATAGAAATGAAAGGAAATTATCCACTTTCTCTTTTTATAATAACATTCAATACATTTAATATCCAATTTCATACTGTTTCTTGATTTATAGCATTTACCAGGCTTATCCTGCTCTAGCTATTACCATAAAAGCAGCTATCGTATTAACCCTTTCAGTGTGGGTGCACCCCAGTAAGAGTTTCCTTTGTTCACAGATGCATTGCATGTGTGATGCTGAACATTTTAGGGTGTGAACCAGAATGCATTTCACTAATATGCATTTAGTCAGGAGCAGGAATCTTGTAGATGCTATGTACACACTAAGGGTATACATACCCACAAGTCCAAAATGGGTGGCAAAGACCACCAGCTAAAGGGAAATCATCACATCTATCAACACTTTTGGATTAAAAATACATTTAGCTAGGCTATAACCATATATATAGTGTGCTATAAGTTTTATAGCACACTATAACCAGTGTGCTAAAACTTTTATATATAAAAAGTATATATAGTGTGCTATAAGTTTTATAGCACACTATAACCAGTGTGCTAAAAGTAGCAC
The DNA here is from genome assembly GCA_013399715.1 of Alectura lathami. NCBI lineage: Eukaryota > Metazoa > Chordata > Aves > Galliformes > Megapodiidae > Alectura > Alectura lathami. The sequence continues at coordinate 133,515 of VXAV01010111.1, read as the reverse complement.
AGCTGTAGTCTGTGCTACTACGGCTCATAAGAGGGGATGAAGTGATAAGTCAGAATCTGATCTTATGCCCGTTGTGATCCATGTCACAAGTAATCAATAGATCAATGTTCAAGTTACTCCAGTGCCTAGCAGCAATGACCTCTGATGTACCTGACCAAACTTGAAATTGCTCTCAGTTCTTCATAGTGGCCAAATGTCCTACAGCTGAAGCTGAAAGTCAACCTCTTGCTCTGTCTTTCTGGACAACTTGTTGCCTGACTACTGGATAACATGCCACCGGGTTTCCTACCTCAGTCAACTCTAGACTACTGTTTCTCTGTCATACCCAGAGTATTGTATAGGAATGAGAGTGGGGCTCACCAGCAGAGCTGTGTGTCTTGCAGATAATGCTCGTTTGATAACCAGGGAACGGTGTCTTCTCTGAGCTGTTGTTTCAGTCTGTGAACTCTAACCCTTCCTTGTTAGTCACATTTTCTTTAGAACCATCTTCTCAGTGGTAGAATAATTTTCAATATGTTATCCATGACTTTGAGACTTTCCTTTTAAAAAGTAAGGTGGATTTTTTTTTTTTTTTTTTTTTTTTCCCACTGGGGGTCTGCAGTGTTTTAATGGTGAAGAGAGCCTAGGGAGGCAGAAGCATGGCTCCTCATGTGTCTGCCTGCAATTCATGTTTATTAGCACTGTAACATTCAAACTGTCACCAGCATAAAGAATGCTAGTCAAATTGCTGTCCTTTAGATGTGCGTACAAACAGCTGGCCAGGTAAGTACAGTAGTCATTTAAAAATAACTGCAGTGTTAATGCTTCGGCTTGATATGTTTAATTACAGATATTTCTGGATTTCAGAGGCTTTCATTAGGATTTAAAAGACTTTCCAGGCAAAGATGGTGTGATCACTGTTGAAAGTGGGTGGGTTAAAAGGAACTCAATGGGCAGAGGTAGCTTGGCTGAAATTGGGCTCTCAACAGGAGTGTTTATTGCAGCAGGATTTGAAGTACTTCCTGCACTAAATGGGAATCTGACCCTGGAAACAAAAGAAGAGCTTTACTTACTAGCTACCTCTGCTAGGTAGAAGGAAATACCAGTTAGACTGATTATGAGTGCTCTAAAAACAAAGCAAAGTAATAAGCAGTGTGAAGTGTACAGAAATAAAGTAGCACTTGAAAACATATTGCCTTTAATTTAACTGTTTGTCTCTGTATTGTGGTCACTAGTAAATTACAGCTGAAGATACTTAGGCTGACATTCCATTTTCAATAGTAAATCAACAGATCCTTTGCATTCACTAAACTGTTTTCCAGTACTCTAGAGGAAATATGACCCAAAGGAATATAGTTATAGAAGAAAGAATGTGCCAAGGCCAAAAGAAAAAAATAATTAAACCTTCTTTTATAATCTGACCTTCCTTCCTCTTGACAAATGGTGAAAGGGAAATGCGTTCAAAGGAATACAAGCAAAACAATTAAGAAGGCTTGTAATAATTTATAACTATTGAATTATGGATCATCTGAAGATATGAACATATGATCTTGGTTTCAGGGTATCTCAAGGACTCTAGCTGTGTTTCAGGAGGGAAAATCCTTGCATTCCTATGTAAGGCTTAAAAAGGAAGACTAAGCTGCATTTACTCAGAAGAAACTTTTCACTTCATTTAGGAATAAATGAGGAGCAGTAGGAAAAAAATTCCTGTGTGAATCTAGTTCATGCTAAATTGCTGCAAGGAAATGCACTCTTTCATGCTCTGTGAGCATAGTAGAAGTCAGTAACGGAGCACGATATTTTGGCTTGGCTTTTCCGAACCAGGCCACAGGATCCCTCCTTGCCTCAGCTGACTGCAGTCCTTTGGCCTGGGCTGGCTGTCAGGACGCCGTACTTCCCAGTGCAGTAGGCGAGTTGCTGGTGTTCCCCTCCACATATAGCCCTCTGCCTTGCTATCCCCAAAGCAGGCAGCATCAGAAACCCCATAGGTGTTCCCAGCACTGCGATGAGAGCATGAAGTCTTCTGTGGTGCTTCAGGGAATGGCCAATGTAGTGAGGAGGGGCAGAGGAGCAATGTGGAGCAGAAGCTGACATTTCCTGATATATCAATAACTGGGAATAAACTTTGGCTTACCGCCCAATTTCATCATTCTCATCTGCATATAAAAGGCCTACATAAAGAGGTGCTTCCCATTCCAGGAAGATAAGAGAAGGAATTGCTCCACTGAGCATTACACAAAGCTGTCTAAATCAGATTTGTGAAAGTGACTTAGGAGCTTCAGCTGTCTTGAAATTTATGCACTTGAGGTTTCTAAACCACTTGACTACATGACTTTGGAATTTGGTGTAGAATGTGTGTTGAATACTTGCTATTATTTGTGTTATAGTTTGGGATTCTACAGAAAATAGTTACCTTATCACTCTGACAGTTTTGATGTGGTCAGAAGAGTCTTGAGATTCTCACTACTTGTGTTTAGAGAGTGCCTCAGGAGCTGGGGGTGCTTGGTCACCAGCTGGCAAGCAACAAAACAGCCTCCATTCATTTCACTTTTAAAGCACTGGGGCAGGAGGTTGTCAAGTACACTGAAAGCCAATGCTTTCAGATGAATTTAAGGCTGAGACTTGTGTGACTTCCTTCAGAGTCTGCTGTATCTGATCGTCTTAAAGCTGCAAATACCAGAGACTGGTGCTGCCTGTCCCTTACCCGCAGAACAGAGAATTGCACCTTGTGTCTGTGTCAGTATCTGTAAGGCTTCTTCCTCATTATCAGGTGAAGATGTAGAACCCCAGGCTGGATAGTGGTGGAAGAAGGCTTACTTGAGAAGAATTTCAAGTTGAAGGTGAATGTGAGCAGGTTCTGATAATGGCTTGATCACTGGCACAGTGTTCAGTAACACATGATTTCAGCCTTGTGCCCACAGGATGGCAGATGTAGGCAGCACCATCCATCTTGCCTAAAACAATCTGATAATTCTTTGGTGTAAAAGTGCATCCTTCCTTGTTCCCACTAAACATCTCCTGTTCAAGAATCCTGAAGCACAGTCATACTTTTTCTATTTCAGGCCCTAAATTTCTTGCCACAAAACTTGTCTTTACAGATAAGGCAGAATTCTTTCCACAGCCCACGATACTGTGTTTTAAATTTGGAGGGCCTCTGCTGGGAAGCAGAAAGAACAATTTTGGAAGCTTAAAGTACTGACCAAATCCAATGAAAGATTCCCACTTGGCAGTGAAGAGCACTACCACTGTGGCTTTGTAAACTGCCTTTCTGCAGGGCCTCTTTGAACACAGCTGCTTCTAGGCATGGGAATACTGCCACAGAGTTTGGGAATAATGGAAAAAATATTTATGTTACAGAAACAGTAACACTTAAAATATGTCATGTTGTGCCTCCAGTCGCTCCATCATAAAGTTCTGTCATATAGCAGTTTATAACCAGTTGATAATGGGCTGGGATAAGCACAGAATCTTACTCTAACAAACAATTTTTTTGGTAGACAGCCACTGCCATGGTTACAAGCTGTCAAGCCACAGCATTTAGTCCATTTCCTCACCCTGCTGCCCACCTGCATCCCTAATGAGATATTCTGGCTAACAAACATATGGCATTAACCTTTTGTAAATCATTTTTGTAGATCAAGAAGATGAGTTGAAGGATCCAAAATTTGGACTCCTTGGAAGAATAACTTAAAATATTTTATTTGTAAAGAAATAAGCCAGCATTCCCAATGGCATTTGTACTCTTCTGGCTCATGTCTTTTGGGTGCTGAAATCTGTTCAACACTCATTTCCTATCCTATTCAGTGAATGTGCAATACGGAAATAGGTGGGAATTTAGGAGCTAGCAGTATTTTGATCTTCCTACTTTTACACCATAACACTGGATGTTACAATTTTATGTTTCAGATGAGATAGTCAAATAGTTGGTCACATTTCAAAAATTAATAGTTAAGCTAGATTCTCAAAACGTTTTGGATGCAACCCTATAATGTATAAATTTATATTTAATTTAGGAAACAGTGCTATAGCCATACCACATTGAAAAAAAACACCAAAGAATCCAGACTGTTGATATTTTATGGTGGAACTTCTAAAAGTGAACAACAAAAACTCAAAACCATAATCTTCAAATATTTTCTTTGCCAGTATTGCAATATATTATATGAGTTGGTGAGAATTCCTTCAATTAGGTCTTTCTGCAGCCCTTAGTCTAGTTTATGTTCTGTTAGTATTATTCAAAGCAGATTTGCAGTTAAAATGGACATGGGTAAACCCCTACAAGGACTATATATTTGGGTTGGTTGAGTAATTCAGCATATAAAGAATGGATAGAAGGACCAAATGCATCGAGACAACTCTTGACTTCAGTGGCTTCATATCATTGATAGAGATATGCCTACACATCTGTAATGGATTTGTCCTTTCCTTTGCAGCTTTAGGTCTGGATGGGGGGGTTACTGCATGCTTACTATTGCGAATAGCAGATTTTATTTTTCCATGCTGACAACACTATTTCTTCCAGTTTACTTCCACTCTGCTATAGTTAGTCAGCATCATTACCTTTGCAAAACAGAAAATAGTCTCAGCAGCAATTGTAGCTCCTTTGCTTATCTACTCACTTCAAGCAGTTGGGTCTGAGGACTTCCAATTTACAGGATATGAATTCTCATTTCCTATTTATGTTACATACATTGTGTTTTTTTTTTTTTCAGTGGTATTTTTTACAGTTTATACGTTCTTATATTTTGCATTGTTAGAGAACACTGATTACATTAAGATATGCTATATTTATGCCAGTTATGTAAACAAATGATCAGATGCTTTTCATCATTGGAGATCTTCTGGCTCCATCCATGCAAAGAATGTTTTGGAAGTGTACCTTGAAATTTTTAGGTTTAGTTTTGTCTAGATGGGCAATGAGAAATAGGTGACGATAGTTATATAGGTGAAATCTGAACAGTGAAGAGAATAAGCAGAGCTCTGGGAACTCTCTGGAAGCACATTGATAATGTGGGTCCATTCAAAGTTAGAGAAGGCAATAGCTGAATATTAGAGGCATAGTTTGTTTTGATTAATTTCATTTCCTGGGTTGGTGGTCTCTCACAGAACAATTCAATGAGGAGTTGCGCCTGCTGAGAATGGGAATTTGGACAGCCTTGGTGATCCTAAAAAAATGTGGTATGCCAGGCCTCCGGTACCGGTATTTAGAGAAAGTTAANGTGAAGAGAATAAGCAGAGCTCTGGGAACTCTCTGGAAGCACATTGATAATGTGGGTCCATTCAAAGTTAGAGAAGGCAATAGCTGAATATTAGAGGCATAGTTTGTTTTGATTAATTTCATTTCCTGGGTTGGTGGTCTCTCACAGAACAATTCAATGAGGAGTTGCGCCTGCTGAGAATGGGAATTTGGACAGCCTTGGTGATCCTAAAAAAATGTGGTATGCCAGGCCTCCGGTACCGGTATTTAGAGAAAGTTAAAAGTCTGGAACTGAAGCTTTAGGTGAACTAGATATGGTATATTTCAAGGGCAGCCAGAGACATGGGTATAGCTAGTTTGCAAAATACATACCAAAGGCAATGGCCAGATAGGCACAGTATTAAAAGTTCTCTTCAATGCTGCTTATTACTTTTTTGGAATATCGAATAAAAATCTCCTTATTCACTGAACAACTGCTGCAAAAAGATGCAGAAAGAGTCTGAAAATCCCTTGACAAACATTTGCACAGGAGGTGATGATAAACAAACAAGACCTAATACCTAGCACAACAACACTTTCAGAGGACATGCTTTATTAACAGCTTTGTATTTCTTCCCTGCCTGTCAGGAGAATCCTTTACCCCCAAACCATTCATTGCAGATTTACTGTAAAATGTAGCTTGCTATTTTCAATCAGAGTATGAGGAATGAGGGGAGACATATATCCAAAAGCATTAGCAGATAATAGTCAATATCTCTGAAGGCACACTAATTGAATACTTCAATTTGACTGTGAACTCATGCTTTAATGGACATTTTTGTTTTACTGTTGATGTATCACGATATTATTCTCATACACCGATGAAGGTTTATTCACTGTCTGGCAAGAGCAAGATATCATAGTCCTTTCACATGGGGAGTAAGGGCAGGTTTTTTTCTTTCTAGTTATAACTCTCAGATAAACCAAAATATAAGGTATTATTTATTGAAGTGGTATAATCAATTATTCTCTCAGACTGCCAGCTGATAATACAAGGACTGTGCATATGCCTTTATGTTCAGAAACATTACATTGCTGCACCAGACAACTGGGAAATGTAAATAGGACCCTGTATTTTCAAAATTATTTCTTAATCTCCTACTATAGCAACAGAGTCCACTTAATCTAGTGAGATTATTCCTCCTCACCCACATTTCTTTTGCCATACAGAGCAACTCCGCTGCTGACAGTGAAAAGTTTGCAAATCTCAGATAGATGGCTGATAGTGGAGGAGTATATCCAAACCTATTGACGTCATGTTGCATAAGAGGTATCATGAAAAAAATTCAAATGTCACAATAATAGAAAGCCCCTGTATTGCATATGAATGCCTGTGTTTTATGTTTATACAGTGCATTTTATGTTTATGTAACGCATGTGTATGCTACTCCTTATTTTGTCTGCAAGCTTTTATCTCTGCTCTTTATTAAAGCTTCATTTTAGTTATCTTCAGCTGGTACACTATAGCAACAGTCTAAAACAAACCCTTGCTAATCAGACATCATTTTATAAACAAGAAAAGCCTATGCTTTGTATAGGATAAATGATAAGGAATTATTAATTACAACCTTTATTCATACTGAGATTTTCTTGGGCGACATTATGAACCACAGCAGGAAGGTCTAAATGATGAAGTTACCAGAACCCAGCAATAGCATTAGACTCTTGTTAAGAGTAAGGTTTCAAAAAAGCTTGTTAGGCAGCACACTGCATTAAAATTAAATACTCTGTCATGGCTTTCTCATTCTCTTACTTATTTAACCTCCCTTGTCATCCTTTGCTGTTTGTTAATGCAAATGGCTATAAAGCTTTTGAGAAAATATTGCTGTTCAAGAGCATATCTACAAAATTATGAGCAATAAATCAAAAGCTGAATGACACACCAATGTAAGCAGATTTCACGGTATATAATGTTAAAATCAGAAATACAGTATGTATGATCTTTGTGCAATGAATACACATTCACAGCTGAGGGCAAGATCTTCCTTCATAGCTATTTCTTCAGCAGTGAGGGGACATTGCTAACATTTAGTGACAGTGTTTAAAAGGAACAGTAGTGAAAAAAAATCTTAGGAAATAAGAATGGATCTGACCAAGGTCCAAATCCTTATCAAAATTGGGAGGAACTTTTTCCTTGTGGTCTTGAGCTACCTCTATCAGACAGCTAAATATTTGCTTTGCTTTTGTAAAACTCCATTAAAAAAACATGCAAGTCTTAGAAAGCTGTAGGAATTTAGTGATTGATCATAGTGATTGCATGATATTTTGATGGTTATTATTGTAAAGAGAGTACTAACCTGATCTGAAGCCACGTGAGCATTGGTGTTGTACCTCCACCAAATACCCAGACTGTGAAAAACACAATAAGCAGTGCTGTCGTGAACATCATTTGTTTGGGCTGGGATTCTGTGTCTTGAATAGCCAATGCAAATGCTATTGCACCACGTAAACCTGAAAAACAGATGAGAATGGTGAATCTTCTGTGATGAAGAAATAAAATTCTATTCTTTCCAGGCCAAACCCTATTCTAAGGGCAGAAGGAATTTTCAACCATGATTCCATTTATAATGTGCTGAAACAAGACAATTAAATGCATGGTGTTTAATGCAAGTGGAAGCAACTTTGCAAAAGTGGACAATGAAACCACTGATACTCACATAATAATCACACATCTGTTTTCTATCCACTGAATTCTTTGTCTTGAATAATTTCATATTAAACAGTAATCTGGCCTTTGTATGTGTTAGAAAGAAATCTGTTCCCTACATTGTTTCATGAACTTCAGTGGAACTACTCATGAAATCAGGTGCAGATGAGGAAAAGGGTTGGCATAAAAATCTATAGACAAATATAGTACTCTTTTCTTACAGGAAACAATAGAAAGCTTAATTTCTTTAAAGTCTTTCTATGTGCTAAGAACAGTTATAAAAAATATGATTTAAAGACAGTGAATATCTTTTAAAATATGATTTTAAGTGTCTGGAAAGAGGTGCAGAATACATGTAGATTGAGCTTGAAATTACTTGAAATATTATAATAGTTGTAAAATTATACACCTACAGAGGCTGAGTAAACACAGAAACTTACAAATATGGACAAAACGGCTAACGGTGTGTTTTAAAAAAGCCCCATGCACAGTANCCTTTCTCATTCTTGTTCCTTGTGATGCGATGAGGTGGAGATTAAAAAAAAAAAAAAAAAAAAAAAAAGAAAAAAAAAAAAAAAAAAAAAAAAAAAAAAAAAAAAAAGAGGGGAAAATAAAGCCTACTGGGGCTTCCAGGTCTCAGGACGCATAGTACAAATAATAGTCTGTATTTTCCAGTGCTGTTCATTTATCTATCTCAAATTTACTTTATTGTTTTCTAAAAAAAAAAATTGTACAAAATAAGTGTACAGAGCAAAGCTATTACATGCATACAATACACGCTGAGTCCAAAAAGGACTTTGCAAATATCAAGAGATTAAACCTAATAATTAAATCTTTTGTAATACATTGATGGTTTATGCAGAATTATTAAATCAAGTGCTAAAAACAACTATTTTTGTAGCATATTTTTTAAGAGTGCATAGCTAGAATGTGAATTATTTGATATAGAAAATGGACAGTTTATCCAGAGAACAACACAAAGCCATTTCTGCAAGGAAGCACCCGACTGTAGTTACACCAGCTGAGACAGATCAGTGGCAGCAGGTTTAAAATCTCTGCTTTCACAAATATAACACTGAAGTCAACAAGTAGGCTTGTTGTTGACTTTGCTTTTATGTAAAAGACATCTCCAAGGATGCTCATGCTGAACTATTTTGTCGTGGGAAAAAATAGCTCATTTTAAGCACTTGTCTGAGGAGGAAATGAGCCACCATTGAAATGGTTCTTTTTCAGTGGTTAAAATGGTGACCTAGATGACTAGCTGAAATTGTATGTAAGATATTAAAATATTTCCTTTTCATGCTAGTAGAGACTGCTGGTCTGCTCATTTTAGATGATGCTAAACTTAATTTGACAAGCTCAGGCTTAATTATACAAGGGCTAATCTACTTTTGATTTACAATGGATTTTTATCAGGAATCATGATTAAAAATAGTTGCAGGAGTGAATCCACCCTTCATAATGTGCTGCTAGAGGCCTGTGATAAACAGACGAAGAATGTAATAAATCAGAATGCTACATAATCCACTTCCAAGCCTTACTCATCCACCCTTTCTCAAAGGTATTAGTACTCCTCAAAAAGTAGCACTCATTGGTTCAGTAGCATTTGTGGCAGCATATACTTGAGCTATACTCAATTGCTAACTGAACGCATACTTGCCCAGTCTTAAATGCTTTTTACAGACTTTGATATTCATGGTGATCTTGGCTGTAAAACTCAGTAAAGAAAATAGTAAAGGTTGTGTGCATTTAGTACCAATAAGATTGATAGCAAAAGGAACCCCAAATTCTTTTTTTTTCACTTCTTGTGCGCTGGTGTGGTGAGTGAAGCCCAGTGTTCTTCATGACCTACTGGAACCTGGTGCTATGCCAGAACGTTGCTTCAAAAGCCCAGCTGATCTTGAGTAGGAGATAAGCATGTTCCTCCAAACACAAATTTGTCGTCTTGTTTACTTATATCAGAAAAGTGTCTCTGTTCTAGCAGTCTGTTTATCACTATACACAGGATGATCAGTTTGTAGTAAATAAGAACATTATTGGTAACTGAGCACAAATCTTAATACAAACTATAAAGTGCAATTGAAGAGAAAATCCACATATCTGTGGAGCGCTCAGTGAAGTGCGAAGCTGTTGGCAGTGTAAAAGGCAGTCCAGTCCTTATTGGTCTTCTTCCAGATTATGCCATTTACTTTTAAAAAATTAAAAAATATATTTATCTCCACTAAATAGAGTATTTCTTTGAAAACAGTTGAAAATACTGTCTGACTACTTTAACATTTACATTTTAGACATTTTCAATACTACCACTTTCAGTTTTCAGCTGCTAGATTGGGAAGCTAATATGTGAGTGTGAGTTCTTACATTCAGTTACTGGCTGCTTTCTGCCTCCAGCTCTGTGGAGAATAAAATTTGATGGGAGAAATGAGGACAGAAAAGTTCATGAATAAGACATATTTTAGAATATTTTGAAATCCGTGCTTTATCTGAAGAAAGAATAAAAGAAAAAATGGGCCCCAGAAACTGGATAACCAATGATAGCAAGTTTTTTTTTTCATGCCTTTGTCTACTTGACCACCTGCTAGCTTTACTTGAGTGATCTACATATATGTCTTACACTGCTAACAACTGTAGATGAGCAGGCAGTCTGAAAGCCAGTTCATAATGGATGTATGTCATCATCTCTGACTGCAATCTAGCTGATATTAACTGACATTTTCAGTGGCAGCTTTTAGCAGAAGGATTGAATGGATATAGAAATGAACTACTGTGCTGCTCTCTAGAGACATGGAATAATATAGGCATAAATGAGGCACCCTGANAACTGTAATCTATAAAAATAAGAATAGCTTTTTTTTTTTTTTTTATAAAAAGTAAGAAAAAGATTTTAGAAAAATAAAGTGCTGACTTTCTAACCTTAGAAAATGATCTCATAAATGGCATTGGGGGATCTGTGTTTCTGTCTTTCAGTGAAAAAATATTCTTAGCTTGTAAGTGAGTTTTTTTCTAAGTAGCCTCAGAAAGTCAAGTGGAAGTATTTCTAGCTTGTGCAAGTCCAAAAATATAGTTTTCAGCTGAGATTTTAACAGATCAGTGGATGATGCACTGAGAATAGAACTTGGCTCTCTCTCTTGGATTTTTTTTTTTTTTTAATTCTACAATGCTAACTAGATTTAAAAATGAATAAAACCTCAATTTAGAAAGTAAACCTGAATTTAAAGAGTAAAGACCTCAGATATCAGGCTGGAATACACACGAAAATGTCTGTGGAATCTGTATACTAGTCACATTTCAAAGTAAAACTGTTTCCTGTAGTTACAAAGAGTTGCCAAAGATCATGGTCTGAGTATCAGTACTAACACCTTCAGAGCTGGATATTTATTTCTTCCCAGGCATACTACAAATGTCTCTCAAACAACTAACATAAAATGATATTTCCAGGCTAGCAACTGATTAAAAGACTGGCTTTCTGGGTGACAGGTTTCCAAGAAAGTTAACTAAATAGGTCCGGAGCACGGCGAATAGCTGAGAATATGTCCATTTGCTTCAGTGGATTTGAGGAGACTATCTTGAGTTCTAAAATGGTGACTTCTTTATGACAGCTATGACTATTTTTCATTAAAGATGACTGTCTTTGTTAGCTGTTAAAGGAAAAATGCCAAACTAGCACTTACCTGAAAACATCATCATGTGTTGAAAATTCCTGGGAATCTTTTGTTTTCGACCGAAATTCAAAAGGAAAGAAAGTGGATATATGTTGCAAGCTCTTGCTACAAAGACTGCCACCTAAAATGTAAGATGTTGAGGAAAATGGTGGAGGAACTGCTGAAAAGAGTTAACTTAAATCTAGTATTTCTCCATAGTCATTTTAGATACGTAATTAAAATGAGAATGAGATTATCTGCCTTCATATTTTACATATCACATCCTTCTGGTTCCGATTTCATTATAGAACTGTGTAGTGGCAGAGATTGTCTTCCCCAGACATCCTGGCTTCAAATCCATCATTACATATCCCACTTCAATCGCTCTGCTGTCACTCATCACATTCGTGCTGCATGTGACTTCATCTACAGTCCTTCAGTAAAATGCCTGCCATCAGTTGCAGAGATGGCATTATCTCCTTCAGCAGCAATTTGCAAAGAATACATGTGCTTTTGGACCTGATTACTTTCTTATTTCCTGACAATTCATATTGTCTACATCTATCACTTTTAATTCTCCTTCTTTTTTCTTTGGAGATTTTTTGAAAGGTGTTCTTTATTACAGCTCTGTGGAACTAGCACAAAAGTTGCTTTAATTAGAAACTTGAGTCTATTTCAGATTAAAAACCAAACAATCATAACTCCTTACACATGCTTTTAGTGTGTTCTGTCCTTTCCTTGTCTTGTGACTCTTCAGTGCTCAATTATGGCTGTAAGAATCTGAGACGTGCTGTGTACTGTAGAATCGATGAAGCACTTGAGTGGCAGTGTCTGAGTGCATCATATCTGTGATGCCAAGAGCTTGCTTCAAGCTCCCATCAAGTTGGGAGAATGAACATTATTAGCAGCAGTTTCTTCACATGCCCTGTACTTGCCAGACTGGTGTGAGAGGAAAGAATGGGGTCCCTACAGTGCTCTGCAACACAGGCTTCCATCTGGGCTGCTGAGAGCTGCTCTCATGTTCCAATTTCTCCAATTTCCATACGATTCTATGATTCTCCCCACGGTAGGACTGCAGGATGCAATATTGCACTTGTGGTGGTGGATGGCTCTCGAGGTCCTTTTTGCCATCTAAAATAACCTTTAGCCAACAGAACTGTGATGCAGTTGTTGTTCGTTTGTAAATTGCCAGTAAAAATTACTGCAAGTAAGTAGTGTGATCCCAGCTTTCAAAGTTTCAATAGCTCATCAAAAGTGACGAGCAAAGGGCTGCTACTTGGAGCTGAAGAAAAATTGGTATGTGAATGATTAGAGTGAAAAAGATTGACACCACTGTGGAAGCGAGCAATGGATTTGCTGAGAAACCATGGAGAAGAAAAGACACAGACTTTCCAACCATCTCTCTGGCACTCACGATGATGTAAATAACTCTGTGTACACCAGAAATATGGAATACAAAGCAGGTCAGATTTGAGCAATGCTAAGTTGTTCATTTGTTTTTCAGGACTTAATATAATTTAAGCTGCTTTGGGCCAGTTCTGCTTATGGCACATATCTGTCTGGAGGCAGCTCTGCAATTTGTGAATCTGCATTGGCTCTGGACAAGCAAAGGATTTGGTGTGCCTGCACCTGTCCACACACATGTCCCAATACACATCCCAATTTTCCACTCCACATATAAACCTAACATCAAGCCCTGTGGCAGAGATTCTCCATCTGGTTTAAAGCTACCTGCCTTACAGCATATCTGCAAAACAGCAGCAGCTGTATGACCACCATCAAGCCAGTTTTTGAGATATGCATAATAAAGATGATTGCTTTGGACCTGACCAAAATTTGATTTTGGAGATCTAAGGAGCTGATGGGTTTGCTTGTTGTATTTTTCTTTCTTTCTTTCTTT